>PVKM010035291.1:0-15225 GCA_004027735.1 Carollia perspicillata | reverse complement strand
GAAACACGTTGCCCAAAATCCTGCAGCTAAGGGGCAACAAGGTTCACATTAAAACCCAGGCCTGGCTGGTGTGACTCAGTGGACTGAGCTACCAGCCTGTGAACCAAGTCAGGGGGACCTGGGTTTTGGGCCAGGTTCCCAAATAGGGGCATGTGAGAGGCAACCAATTGATGTTTCTCTCACACTTCAGTGTTTCTCTCCCTCTCTTTCTCCCTTCCTTTCCCTCTCTCTAAAAATAAATAAATAAAATCTTTAAAAAGCAACCTACAGATATATTTTTAAAAAAACATCCAGGGTCCCTGACCTAGCATTTTCCATTGTCACTCTGTCTTCCACACTGTCTTCCCATGGCTAGTGGGGGTTGTTAGGCAGGTAGAACCATAAAGGCAGATAATTGGTAGGTGGAACAAGTCATTAAAAAGAGAAAACTACTCTATGCCTGACAGGAGGTACCAAGGACTGCACACGCCCATCTTTAATATAAGCTATTGATAGTTCTTTATATTACAAACAGTATGAAAACACAGCTTCAAGACACGTCCATTAGACCCTGCTTTCAGACCTAAGCTCCTACTGGCTCTATGGGCTTTGTATGGATGGTCTTACTCAATACTCACAACTGTATCACTAGCTAATGCAACCCATTTTAATGATAACAAAATCGAGGCTCTTAAAAGGACACAGAGCCGGGCAATGGTAGAGCTGGGACTGGAACACAGGGTTGGCTGTGTGCAAAGCTCAAGTTCGTTTTACCACATTATGCTGCTTCCTGCTAAGAAGGCTAACATAGGAGGGGAGGGGCCCAGTGGGGTGGCCAGTTTGAGAATGAGCCAGGCAAGGCCCCAAAGCCTTCTGGGGACTGCCCATCTGTCCTGTAGAGAGCCGCAGGTTGAGCTGGGACTGAGATGAAAGTCCACGGGAGAAAACAAACTGCCCCAGCCAGAGGAAGCTGATCCCCTCCCCCAGAGCAGGGCCCCTGGCTTTGCTTCCTCTGATGCCCAGGACAGAGCAGGGAGCCCATGCCCACCAACTTGATATGAGATAAAGAACCGATCTGATCCTAAGCCCGGGCTAAGTTTTTATGTGGTCTTCCTTCATCAGGAAGAAAAACAACAGCTCCCTACTCTGTGTGGTATCTCCTCTTATGGAAAATTCCCTATGAGGCTGGGGCAATTGGACACAAACAATGCTGACCCTGATGACAGAATCAGCCTTTTAATGAGTTCACCTGGCTCACCTGGTGGGCGAGATGATCGCTCATAGTCAGGCGGTGCCAGCTCTCTATTTGCCCCAGTAGCACAACTGTCCATTAAACGGACACTCACACGTGATGTTCGGTCTGGAGACCACTGCCCGCCAGGACCGCATTGTGACCATTGTGGACCCTGGGTACGCTTGCCTTTGTGGGCCCCCTTCCTCCGTAAAGGAAATTAAAGTTACATTTTAAGTCTGCACTTATATGAAAACAAATATATTACTATTATGTGTTAAAACATTCTCTTCGACCTAAAAGGTTTTCTTTCTCTTTTGAAAGAAATTAAGCCACTTTTGTGCATGTCTGAAAGCATCACGGGCCCTGGACACTGCACCTCCTGTGCTGGACGGAGGGGAAGCTGGCCCTGCTGGCCCTGCTGGCCCCCCATGCCCTCTGCTCCACCCCGCCCCCGAGGCCCTGTCTCCCCATTCAAGCAGAGAGTCTGTGTTTCCTGAAGGAAATTAACAGTGCAGTGCATTTCTTCCCTGAAGAAAGCCAAGTAATAAAAGATAGTTGTGGGGTGAGGTCCCGGGGAGGCCCTGAGAAAGCCCAGGACTGACAGTCCGGAGGCCTGGGTCTCAGCTGGCACCTTCCCACTGCCTCCTCAGGTGTCCCAGGGAGATACAGCTCTGTCTCCCAGGGGTATGTTGCAGGTCAAAGAAGCCAGAGGCAGGACCAAGCACAGAAGTGAAGGTTCAATGAAACTAAAATTGAGGTTGACCTTACTACTTTCTAACAGAAAAAAATAAGCCAAAGGCAAGCCAAAGCCTTGACCTGAGAGGAAAAGGTTCCCATCCTGGGTACGCCCAGCAGGGGCTCCTGCTCATGGTGCCCTCAGGGAATGAGTGCATCAGAAAATGCTAACTACATGGGAAAATTCCAGGGGTGTGGGGTGCAGGCATTCCTGGCACGTCTGCTCTTTGAGAGAGAAGGAGCCAGAAAAGGGAAGGGGATGACGTGCATCGGCTCCCTGGAGAGCAGGGTGGCTACGCTGCTGGCATCTGTAGTTTGGGGGATGTGGAGTGAGGGAGGGTGGAAAAGGGTAGAGGCAACCCAATGGCAAAACGCCACTCAGTACGTGAGTGACCTCTCTCCATGGCCCTCAGAATCTCCCAAGTTACCAATTTGTCCAGTGTGGCTGGATACTTTGTAGGAGACAGTGAGAGAGCTGAGCTTTGTGACTGTTTTGATACCAGTCGAAACCAAAACATGAGCAGATATGCAGGAGCAAGGACCCAACAAGAGGCTGGAAGTGAGTGAGACTAGGCCAAAGCCTTGGGAAGGGCTCTTAGCAGCCACAGGCAGGGCCATCTGGTCAGCAGGGCCATCTGGTCAGCAGGCCCCATGGCGTGGGGCCCCTGGAGCAGGAGCATTTGTCAAAGGCCCAGGGAAACACATGTAATGAGGAAAAATAACGGATCTAAAATACAAAGGGAAAAGCATAAAATTTAAAGTGATACATTTTCGTCAAATGTCTATAAAACATACAATTATGTGAGCTTCATTTTAAAATTCAGTGTTATGAATATCTTATATTTGAAAATAGCACTGCAGTTTAATTTTCTCACTCTATAAAGTCTCCTGTGAGTGCATGATGAGAGCCCAGAAATCAGGGCCAATCATATCATAAATGAGTGGCTGGTAGCTCAATAACTTCAAAAGCAAAATTAATAAAACCCTTTTGATTATTAAATATAACAGCAAAAATGTTATATTTAATGTTAAATATGGGTATATTCTAGTGTGTTTGATATAATGTGGAATGTGGGTGCCGTAATTAAAAGGCCCTGGGGCCAGAAATGATCTGAAAGCAGCCCTGCTTGCAGGCGGGGGAACTGGGGTTTAGGCCAACTTGAACCTGACCTCTGAAGGGTAAGAAGGGGGCCCCAGCTGACAGTGAAAAATAACTGAAGGAGGTGAACTCAGAACCCTCCAGTTCAGAGTCCATCTATACACAAGTGCTGTCCCCCTGGAGGGCTGTTCAGATGCTTGAGATTTTAGATGCCGGATACGAGGCTCTCTGGAAGGAAGAAGCACCTCAAAAATGTAGTAAACTGTTAAGTCTCCTTTCAGGCTAATATAACTCATGAAAGGGAAGCTGAACCACAATGAGTAGGCTGTAAAATTACTGCGAGGCTGGTGGCAGTGGCCTGCATAGTTCAGGTGGCCTGGGTGTGAGACGGAGGAGCTGGGAGGTCTTTCTGGCCTGCTCCCAGGTTTATACCATTCCATGCCCTTTCCCATCAAACTCAGCTGTGTTCTTTCCTTTCTCCAGCCCTCCTCATCCAGGTTTATTTGAATCAGGGTTTCTTTCTGTGAGGCAGCAGGGTGGCCGGTAGACACCCCCTGGGTACGCACTCAGGCTGGGTTCAGAGCAGTGAGCGGTGGAGAGAGGAGGCCAGACTGAGGAGGAGCTCACTGGCCTGGCCTCGTGGGCCCCGGAGTGACCGTGGGAGAGTCCAGACTCCTCTCCTCACCTTCACCTTGTGACCTCAGCCTTGAAGTGACCAGAGAGGAAGTGTCGTAAGGCTGCCGGTGTTTGCCTGCTCTGCATCGACAATCGACCTGGGGAAGGCACTTTAATAGGTCTGTGTGTCCATCATCAGTGTCAGTGACCAGAAAGGCAGAGGCCAAAGAGCAAAGGGGAGGAGTGACCCAGCTGGCTCCTTCCCCAAGGAGATCTGGCCACTCCCAGTCTTCCCTCCAGCAAACCCACACATGGTCACTTTGGACCCTGAGGTCTGATAGTTTCAACAATAATGAGCTCACATTCATCTAGCACTTCCCTACTTTCAGAGAACAGCAGCTCTGTGTTTTATTTGATCTTGACAGTGATGCCGGGAAGGGCAGGCATTAGAACTGTGCCAAATGTATAGATGAGGAAACAGTTCAAGGGTGAACTGACCAGCCAGTGTTCTGTGGCTGGTAAGTACCTGAGCCAAGTGAGATTGGAATCTGGTTCTTCTGACTCCAAGCGCATAGTGTGTAGGCTTTGACACTGAACCAACGGGAAAGCACCAGCTCTCACTTGGAAGCCAACCAGGCAGGCCGTGGGTGCAGATTTGGAGTATGGGTGCACACACAGTGAGCGTGAGTAATCCTGGAACCAGAACTCGGTCAAGGCTCCTAAAATGCTGATGTCATGTGAAGTCATTGATCTTTAGAAGGGAAGATCCTTTCGTTTATGGCAAGATTCAGTGCATTCATTCATTCATCCATTCACTTATGGAGTCATTCACTCAAGTGCGTATATTAAGCACTATTCCATGTCCAACAGATACAAGCCAATTTGACAGAAATCAGTGCATCCTGAACCCAATTTGCTGAATAATCAGTTCACTCAATTCGTCAATTAAATCAATTTGCCAAATGACTAGTTTACTGCTTTTACCAAAGTTACCCACTATAATGGTAACAGCTTGACCACTAATGTTTTAACAATTAAAATGTTGGCCAAACAGAAATATGTAGAATGTAACAAAATTTCCCCATGAAGCACACCACTTTTCCAGACAAAATTCCAGCCTCTAACTATATGATAGGACTGTTTTGGCTACATCTGGATTATTTACGTGTTTTTTAATTTAGGTGTATAATTTCAAACTGGAAACACCTGAATGTTTTTTTCATCAGTTTATGAAAAGGGCTTGAAGCCTGAACTTTTTAGAGGCAGTGCAGGAAGCGGTTACACAGAAGAGCGGTCGGTCTCGCGTGGAAGCCCAGCTCTGCACTTTCTTTAGGAGCGGCACCTTGGTCGAGTTACTGGTACCCACCTGACGCGCTCTCAGCCATACTGCGTACAAACACATCTCAATGATAATCTCTGGATGGTGGGATTGTAACTGTACCTGCCTTTGTTATAACTTAGCTATATGTCTTATTTTGTGACATCGTTTTAGGAATTTTAAGTGCTCACTATGGAAGAGGAACTACATCAGATGGCTTCATGTCTGTTGTTTTATTTAATCCTCATAATCAGGGCACAAGGTAGGGAATATCAGCATTTTACAAAGAAACTGAGGCTCCAGTTTCTTAAGTAACTTGCACGTGTCCCACACCTCGAGGAAGTCTGACTTCCAATCTGCCTGACGGCAAAGCTCTTGCTAATTTTTTCTTCCTTTGGCTCAACCTAAGAGCCCTTCTCTGTGAAACGGGTGTGATACCTGCATCTCGAACTGTGGAGGGAGGCTGGAATGAGATGATAGGCACGAAAGCCCACTACAAGTGACGAGGCCCTCTGCGAAGACGGACACCAACAGGTAGCACGAATCATGCTCACTGAGCTGCTCCAGGCTTTGTGCGTTTTGTGCTCCTTCAACCATCTCGATGACCCTGTGAGGCAGGCGGCCGTTATTACCACTGGTTCACAGAAAAGGCTATCAAAGAACACAGAGGGTAACATGCCAAGGTCACACAATTGTACATGACATTAATTATCTAGATGGGAGCCTTTCCATTGTAAATGACTTCTGGGTCATCTTTCCCAATCTTCTCCCCGAGGCATTCCTCAGGGACACACCCTCCAGGAAGACAGGTAGGCCCCTGGCTCAGTAAAGGGTGAGTGAGGGGTGGGAGATAGGTACCTGGCCACCTTGCTTTCCAGGGACTGCAGGGGACAACAGCAACTCCAAGGACACTGCTGCCACCTGCTGTTCACACATGCTCCATCCAAGGGTTTCTCCCCAGTGCCAAGCAAATTCTGGGCAAGGCCCTTTGTTTCCTTGAGACTTCATCTGTAAAACGAAGACAACAATAATATCTGCTTCATACAATGGTTTTCATGATGAAATAAGATTCTATTTCTTTCTACAATCTGTTTTCCTACCAGAAAAAAAAGTTAGCTATGTAAAAGGTAAGTTAGAACAGGGAACAAAACGTCCCTGCATGCCTAAAATCACCTCTGCTTACATTAACATTTTTAACTATTATAAATTTTGTTTTCTTTTTTTAAAAAATATTTTATTTATTTATTTTTAAAGAGGGGAAGGGAAGGAGAAGGAGTGGGAGAGAAACATCAATGTGTGGTTGCCTCTCATGTGGCCCCCACTGGGGACCTGGCCTGCAACCCAGGCATGTGCCCTGACTGGGAATTGAACTGGCGACCCTTTGCTTCACACACCCTAAATTTTGTTTTCTTAGTAAAGCATTTCCCATTATATTTTGCTACTTATTTTGAATTTTTCAAAGTTAGGTCTCAAATCATTTTCTGTGCATTTTATTAAGAGTGAACCAGAATGTGAAGCAGTGAAAATATATCTGATTTTATTTATCTATTTTTAATGCGGAAGGCTTTTCTGAGTAAAATTGCCGTTCCATCTGACACTGTCAGAGTTATTTCCAAGATTCTGGCTCACAAGTCTTACACCACTTTTTTGAGGCAAGTCGTCTTGCAGTGGGCTTTTCCAAGGTTATGTTTACAGATCTGGGTCATCTGGAGAGCCACTGAGTACCAGCCATGATTTCAGTTCCCTTGGGAACCGATATAAACAGCAAAGCTGAGAGGTCTGGCTCCCACTCAGCAGATGTAAACACCACACCGGATTGTTTGCCTGAAAATTCCTTCTGACTGGGTCTGGATGCCAGTAGCTGGACGATAATCAGTTTTCATGTTGCTGATTTGATATTCCTGACCGGAATGTTTGCAACTTACATTGCTAATACAGTTCGGCAGAATTGAAGCTCTCCATTGGTGAATTCTGGCAAGTACACGTAAACTGTTTCAGGGCTATCCACTCTACTACGTACTCCAGACCTGGATGCAGTGTGGACATAGGGGCAGCTCTGGCCACCCTCATCCTCTGAAATGGAGGCTGGGTACACCTCACTCTATTATTACCTTCTTGGTGTGTGCATTATAACCACAGCTACCTTAAGCCATGTGTGCTTCCGAATGACAACTGGCTGTAATGGGACAATACACAGAGTATTGTATCCAGATAGTAGGATTCTGGATTATTTTTGTATTTTTTACCTCCAAGTTGCCTTTAATATAGTTATATAATAAAAAGAAAACTGCCCTGGCTGGTGTGGCTCAGTGGGTTGAGCACCAGCCTGCAAATCAAAGGGTTCCTGGTTCAATTCCCAGTCAGGGCACATGCCTGGATTGAGGGCCAGGTCCCCAGCTGGAGGTGTATGAGAAACAACCACACACTGATATTTCTCTCCCTCTCTTTCTCCCTTCCTTCCCCTGTCTCTAAAAATAAATTAAAAAAATCATTTTAAAAAAAGAAAAGAAAAGAAAACTGGCCTTCCAGGGTACAGATATTCTGTCTCAGCAAAGTCTAATTATTCTATAGAGCACCCCTTTTCCAAAAAGGGGTACAGTTAGGGTCTGTTTGAAGAGGCTAGTGATTTCCCATTTCAATTAGTAATAGGTTGCAAAACAAGTTTTATTAAGCACTATCATGTTCAAATATGGTAAGTTGAAATTTGAAGAAACAAATGCCGCGCAGGAAAAAAGTCTGGTGTTCCCAAATCTTCACTATGTTGATCTTCGCTGAGATGACACTCTTGCCTAGCCTCAGCAGGAAGAATCACAAAGTAACAATTAAATGTCAGTGTCTGTCTTACTTCCAACTTGCCTTTGACTAGTGTTTCACATTTTGCAAAATATTTGTACATCCTTTACCAAATTTGGGCCTCACAACAACTCCACATGGGAAGGAGTGCATGCAGGATCATGACCATTTTATAGCGGGGGACACCGAGGCCCAGGAAGCCAAGCGATGTGCTCAGTTCACACAGCTAGTAAGTAGAAGAGCTGGAACTAAATATTTGACAATTGTTCTACATATGACAACATGACCGGACTCTCAGCGAGTGTCCACACATCAACTCCAAGGTACGGGGGTTATGGAGAAAGTACTGATTGACTTTTTACAGGAAGAAAGGATTGTTTTGTGGGCGTGACTGTCTAGTGTCCCTGGGGTGAAGGACACAATGACCTGTTGGTGGTGAAGCGGGAGTGTGGGACAGATAAAGGAAGATGACCCAGGACCTCTGTACCCAGAACAACAAGGCATCTGCTAGAGGGAGACAAGGCTTATGACACGCCAGATGGGGACTTTGGGAAGGACAACTAAGGGTAAGTCTGGATATAGGTCTTTGGTCCACTGTTAATTGAGGAAGCTGAGAGGAAAACATTTCAAACCAAGACCCAGGACATAGAAATAAGAAGAGTAAGTCTTAAGATGATATTTAAATACAGCTTTTAAGAAACTGCAAAGTAACCACACAATGGGTGGTAAGAACGGCAGCACTGTGGTCTCTCAGGTTCACCCTGCACGTGGCTCCGGGTCGCTGTGCTGAGCCAGCTGAGCTCAGCTTCTCCAGCTGCGACCTGCAGGTTCGCCCTCAGGGTCCTGTGAGTGCCACACGAGGACTTCCACATTAACTTTTCCATTGATGTGGACTTACCATGAGGTTGTATTTATAGATCTGGGCCATCTGGAGAGCCACTGAGCACCATCCATGCCTTCAGTGTCGACGTCGGCACTGCATTTATGTACTATCGGGGCCATGTAATACTGTTTGAATTGTCACAGCTAGAGGGAAAAAGAATAGAGATGTACATAATATGTAAACAAGTTGAGGCCAAAGGCCACCACAAAACATTGTATACAGAAGCCTTTCCCAGCAGTTCAACCAGAAAGCTAGTAGGTATGCAGAATAGTCACACAGCCCATAAGATATAGAGGCATGCCAAATACAGAACTCTGTTAAGAAAAAACACCCAAGAGAGGAAGGCAGCTTGTCCCTTCCATTGCCACACAGGGATGCAGGCCTACCCAAGGATGATCTTTTTGGTTTCAGGAGCCATGTACACTCTTAAAAACTACTAAGAATCCCAAAGAGCTTTTGCTTGTGTGGGTTAAATATGCTGACCACAAACAAAAAGTCAGCCAGATAGCTATTTCTCCAGCATAAATGGGTTTGTTCAGGAAAAACAAGGAATTGCAATCTGGTACATGAAACCATGGCAAGCCACATACAAGTCCACTAAAACAAAGGACAGGAAATTATTTTTTACGCCGAGGGGAAGAGGAAGCTGTGGGGGCTATTTCGAACAAATAGTTCTCCCTCGTGTGCTTCATGATGGACATTAGGCATGAGAGCTCCCCTTTCTGGCCTCCTCACTTCATTTCAAATGAGGTTTCTGTTTATTAATTGTTACATACTTACCAGTATTTATGTACTAGAAACTGAAACTTAGAAATGCATTTCCTAGTTTATTTTTAAGTCATAATAATAAACCCATTACATCTTGACATTGTTAATGAAAATATATTTGTATGTTGAAGCTCTAACCCCTCCGTGTGACTATATTTGGAGATAAGGCCTACAGGGTGGGAATTAGGGGTTACTGAGGTCATAAGGGTGGGGCCCTGATACCATGGGATTAGCATTATCCTAAGAAGAGACGGGAGAGCATGCCATGTGATCTAGCCAAGAAGAAGGTCATTACCAGAACATGACCTTAGTCAGATTTCCAGCCTCCAGAACTGTGAGAATATAAATTTCTATTGTTTAAAGCACTCGGGCTATGACATTTTAAACTCTTTTTTTTAAGGTTTATTTTATTCTCATTTGAGGGACAGGGGAAGAGAAAGAGAGAGAGAAACACCACTTGGCCACCCAGTTACTTACTACCCACAGTTTATTCATTTAGTTCTCAATGACCTGAGCCTTATTTATGTCATTCTCGGTAATTTTATATCTCTTTAATCCTCACCATCTAAGTAAGTGCACAATGATTTTTTTTCTTTTTTGAGTTTTACAGCTAAAATTAGTATAATGAGTTCTTCAGATTACAAAACAAAAGCAAAAAAGCCCAGAGCTGGGTGCTCTTGTATGAATCCCTTAACTTTTCTGGGCATTAATCTCCCTGTCAGTAGAATGGGGATCATATTATTTCCTACTTCACAAATCACTTATGAGGATCTAAGTAGCTGCCCCAAAACCCCCAGTGGGAGGTGTAGGCACATGACCAAGCCAGTCAACATCAAGATCTGGTTCCTGAAAGTGAGAATTAAGGAAAGCCAGAAAGGAGAGAGCCAGAGGGGTGAGTAAGTGTCCGTGTTCTGAAGCAGCACAAGACTCCAGCACTAAGACGAGGTATGGGGACTGGGCTCAGACAGGAAACATGGGTGAGCGCCTTACTGGTGTAAGGCGTGTGCTGAACCAGTGGAACAGGTGACAGAAGAGAACCCAAGTGGCCACAGCTTGCCTTACAGGCCATCAGGTAAGATACAAATGGGGTGACTTACATCTTATGTGGTGATGAATTAAATCATTACCAAAGGCATTAGTTCGTTTGTTTTTGAACACCCCTGCCCACCATGATTCAGACTGAGAATCACAGAAGTTAATATTGAAGTAGGGGGTATGGTGGGGTCAGATGTCAGGTGTGCATAGGCCTCAGCTGTGAAATACTGGAGCATTAAATATGCATTGGATGCCACAGTTAACAATAAGCATTAATTTGCTTTCCTCGTTCCTCTCCGTTTTTATAATGTATAATTGAACAAAAATATGTTAAGGCCCGGTTCAGAGCCCACTGGCCACACTCCCTGTTGGAGAGCCTTCAGCACGCATCCCAGGATTCACCCTCCTTTCCCCACCGCCCCTCTGCTGAGCTAGGAGGCCAGGCCTCTGACTTGGAAGCAGACTCTCCGAAGACGTCTCAGAAGGGCCCACTCACTTTAATAAGTGACTTGAATTAGAACATCCAAGTGGTGCCACCAGGATACTTAGGACCAGAGACTGGAGTTTAAAAGCTTGGGAACTCACTTCCAATGAAGCAACCAAATGTCTTGAAATAGAAAAGTATGTTGAGAAAAAATATATATTTATGCAATTCTCACTGTACCAGAGAGTCTGTTCTAACTAAAAAGGGAAAAGGGCAAGGAATCTGAGACAGACCCATTGAAGACCTCTAATCTGAAACAAGGAGGCAGAGATTGTTCTGGACGCCACTGGCCTTTGCACCCTACAACTAGTTGGTCTGGATGACTAGCAAATCCTGGAGTTCACAAGTGGGGAAAGGGATCAGCATTCTTGGAGTTGGATTCCCAAAACTCTCCAGTTTATTGTAAGCCTCTCACTCTAAGGTGAGGCCCCTCCGGTTGGTGGTTTGGGTTTAGCGACAGCTCCTCCTCCTACTATGAAGAATGCCCCCCCAACCCACACCCGCCGCCATGCCTCCATCTCTGCCTACAGCCACGCCGACCTCCCAGCTTCCCCCCCCTCCCTCCACCCACCCGATGATCACATCTAGATGGCACCTCCTGAGGAGGTTTCCCTTGAGGACCCCAATCTAGGCCAGATCTCATTGCTTTAAGTTTTCACTAACCATTTTTCATTCCTTAAGAGCAATTACCCCCATTTTTAATTACACATTCATAAGTGTGATTATCTGATAAAGATCCATCTTCCCTACTGTTCTCTAGGCTCCATGAGAGCAAGGGCAAGTCTGCTCACCGTTGGATCCCCAGGCCCTTACCAGTGCTTGGCCCACCACGGCACATTCTCGGAACGGATTTCGGAGAGGTGGGTGCTAAGCACACGTGAGTCGAAGGTAAGTCATTCCCCAAACTTTAAGACAAGGTTATGCATACACATCAACACATAATGGATGAGACAATCTGTGCACAGAATGAAGAGGAAAAGGTTTTAACATCTTATCAAAACCACAGAGGAGGGGCAAAGTGAGTTTTGGAACCCCAGAGTCCATAGTTAAAAATCAGAGCAATAAGGAGAGAAGGGCAGGGAGCAGAGATGCCCTGGTTGGAATGCTGTCTCTAGAGACTGTTTAGGACATGGTCTGTGAGATCACGTTAATGGGCACAGTTAAAGGAGACCTGGGTAGGACAAGTCCCACCAAGCAACCAGAAAAGCTGGTTTGTAAATGTGCCAAGGATAGGGAGTTGGGAGCCACCCAAATCATTACTAAAGAGCAGTAACTGACTGTCGAGATGTGGCATCTACAAGAAGGGAAGTCTGAGTGTTGGAAGTCCCACTCCCCGTCTGTTGGATGGAGGATGGTGCCCAGCTGGCACACAGCTGGCTCGTGCCCCTGTCCATGCAGATAATCCACACCCCAGTGTTCTGGTTTCAGGTTTCCCAAGCAGCCTCTGATCATAGGCTGGCCTTACACAAAGTCTTTAGGGGACAGAAAAAAATGGCCAACTGTGGCCCCAAATGTTCACATCTTAACTGCTGGAACCTGTGGATTCATTACCTCACATGGCAAAAAGAACTTTGCTGGTGTGATTAATAAGGATCCTGAGACAGGGAAATTATTCTGGATTAATTAGATAAACCAAATGTAACTACAAGGGGAAGGCAGAAGGGTGGGGGTGGGGGGGAGAGAGAGAGAGAGAGAGAGACGTGCAATGCTGCTGGCTTTGGAGACAGATGAAGGGCCAAAGAAGGAAGAAAGTCTCCAGAAGCTGGAGAAGTCAAGGAAAGACATTCCCCTCTAGAGCTTCTGAAAGGAACACAGCCCTGCCCACACCTTGACCTTAGGCAAGTGAAACTGATTTCAGACCTCTGACCTCCAGAACAGCAAGATAATAAATATGTGTAGTTTGCAGCCACTGTTTGTGGTAATTTGTTGCAGCAGCCATAGGATACATATACTAACTAACATGAATATCTAGTTAACAGATTAGTACTGGGATGATACATGAGCCTCTGGAGAATTTAGTTGTTTTCATTCAGTTCCCCGGGGCCACATTGCTGCTTGGGGTGTAGATCAATCAAATCTCTGGATCTGCTGAGAACCAGTGTGGCCGATCTCAACTTCCACAAGGTCCTTCCACTTGGGAAACCCAGCCTGGCCTGAGAAACGGTGCCAGTCCTTCTTCACAAGGACCACACTGTTCACTGATGGTTACTCATTATGTGTGGGCTATTAGGGAAGCTCTTGGGAATCGAGCATAGAGTTTGGTACCAGAGAGGCCTGAAATCAAATCCCTTCCCTATGCCACTCCATAGTCACCTGATTGTAAACAAGTCATTAAACTTCCTCTAGTGATGTTTCCTAAACTATAAAATTGAGATGACATCTTCCTAGTTTATGGCGGTGGTGTATGCATTCATAGGGTCAATGTACACGTACATCTAGCACCAAACACAGAGCAGGCATCCAAACAAGGTTGCCCCTCTAGTTCCTTCCCGCTACCCCACAAGTCACCCCTGTGTTCATCTCTTTTTATGCCAGACTCTTCTACTACTTCCTCCATAGCGTCATAAGCCCCACAGTGGCCCTGTGTTTTGTGAACCTCCGGATACACCGATGACCTCAGCAATCACACTCCCAGGGGCCTGAGGTTTTCGTTGGGGTTCCCCCAGAAGTAGGACCTGAGACAAGGATTCCAGTACAAGTGGTTTGTCTGGGAGACAGTCCCAGGTCGCACCAGAGGAGAGGCGAGACAGTGGAGAAAAGATGTGTGATCATGCAGTCTACCACTGTGCTCACCTGGCGCTTAACCCCCAGGGAACTCTGGGAGACAGTTATCCCATGGGGGGACAAGGGACTTGAGACATACCTCTTGTCCCAGTAGTCTTTTTGGAGGGTGGGCCATGGCATTAATGCCCAGACACCTCTTGCCTGTAGCACTCACGGTCAGGACAGGCTCCAGCCCCAGAGAGCCCTCAGGCACAGGGAGGCAGGTGCCGGCACTGGAAGGGGCAGCATGGGGATGTCGGTGGGACACCACCAGCTTCAGCCTCCCCGGAGGAGCACTTGTAAACGCAAGGCCTTCCTGGTCAGAGCTCCCACTCTGGTGTTGCCCTTCCCTAAACCAAAAGTGAGTGATTCAACATGTCTGTTGCATTGTTCAGGACTAACTAACCCTAGTCATAGGCTATTTCAGTTCACAAACTGATGAACAAGGAACTTTATACCCGTCTTTTGATTTCGGACAGGAAGAAACACCACTTCCCAGGCAAACCAAAGGCTGCCTTCTCTGATATGCGCTTTCTGTTACACTTTCAAATATTCCACATAATTACCTCCATCTGGCAAGTTTTAAAGCTATAGTCCAAATATATTCAAGTGTGTGTAAGTCCAAGAAAAACGTTGTGTTACCTTTAAAATCTCTAATTCTTTCCCCCACCCTATCACATATAGGTTACACCCACCTCAGGGTTATCATTATGGCCTTGGTATCATTACCTGGGGATATTTTAAAACATCCAGACAATTGAGAACCCTAATTAATAAAAGTCTGGTTGCGGGGGCGGGGGAGGGTGTCACTGTATTAAATGCCTGCTGATCATAGGCCAGATGAAGTGCGGAGAGCAGACTGCAGATGTGCCCAGCCCAAAGGGCCAGCTCTCACACCTAGAGCCTGTTTACCATTAAGCAGTGTGTACTGCGGGGCCTAGTAGGTACAGAGCGCTGTGCTGGGCGCTGTGAGGTTCACAGAGAGGCTTGAGAAGGTTTCAGAGAAAGAACTTCCCAAAACAAGCCTGAGCCTGTTCCGACTTCCACTATTAATATCTGCCCCCCACCCCGCCCCAGGACTTTTCCAGCATTTTCTTATACATTGAACTTCTCACAGGAAGGGACTGAGGTCTCGTACCATACAACTGAGAGGGGCCTGAGTTCCTCTCAGTGTACAGATGGAGACTCACAAGGGAAATAATTAGCCCGAAGTGACCCAACCCACACGTGGTAGAGCTGGGCCTGAAATCCTTGCCTCTCGTCCCTTCGGCCTGCTTTCGTCACATTTTAAGCTGTTATCTGACCTTTGCACTTGAGGGTGGATTAATCATGGGCTGGGCTCTGAGATAGCTAGTCCGCTAGCACAGCGGACTTCACCAGCCCCCGCCAATCTCCACTTTGCAGCTGGTGATCTCCGTTCCAGTGAACCTGGCAGACCTTCTGTTGCTTCAACCCCTCTGAACACACTTTCAGCTCAGCACTTTCTCTTCTAACTACTGTGTTAAAATCCTACAGGAAT
>PVKM010035290.1:0-15235 GCA_004027735.1 Carollia perspicillata | reverse complement strand
AAGAAAATTTGATTTGCTATTTTAACTCCTTTAGACTTTAACTTTCTTGGACTTTATTTACAATTGTTCTGGTAGATTATAGAATAACTCCCTTCTCCATTTTTCTCTAGGAAAGTTTGAGCAAGCCTTAGACAATGCTAGCACTTAGCCATTAACTAAAACATTTGATCGGAAGTATTTTAGCCTGCATTATAAAATCAGAAATGTTTTCAGAAGTTATTGAAGGAATTATAGTCATTCATCCCACTTTTTAAAACATAAAATATAGAAAGAAAAGGAGAACTTTAAACACTAAAGGCTTTACTATTAAACCTAAGTTCTGTATTTATGAGGTCCTCAGCTCCCTTTACTAATAGACTTGAGAGTTATATCATAACCACTAGTAGTCCCACTATGTACCAAATAGGCAGCAAGAAGTGAAGTGCTCACTAGTGAAAAAAAGAAGAAAAAAATGACAAAATAGTTCAGCTGGTGAATGCAGCTCGATTTCTCAAACTTCAAAATGTTTCACACTAAATAAGGATAAATTCTCCATTAATTGTCAAATAGTTCTGACTGCATTTCAAATTAAATATGATTTTTATAAAATTACTCACAATACCTTTCTTCAATAAAATAGGTAACACCTATTAAAAAATGCATTTGATTTAACTATTTAAGAAATGCATGTAAACACAACCAAAAATGTGCACACAAATAGGTGTGTGTGTGTGTGTGTTTGTGTTCATTCAGAAGATTAACTAGACATACCAACATTTTCACAAATGGAAAAAATGTGTCATGACCATAATTGTTTGTTTAAAAAAATGCACTTCCTAATCCTTTGTAAAAGAAAATACATGGGCTTATAATTAATTGTGATCATTCACATTTAACTTTCATTTTAAGTTTTCAGTGTGAGAGTAGTAAAAATTGAATTTTATCTTTTGCAGTATAACCAACAACTTATTTAGACTTAGGTCTTCTAAACTTACTTAAATTGATAAGATAGACACTATATTATCATTACTAGGAAACACCAATGTTCTGCTAGCCTGTCTTGTAAAAGTAATTTTGTCTTTGTTTTTCATTTTGAAATAACAATATAAAGAACAAAGAAATCATCTAACACATTTTTCACTGAAAAGTTTTGTGAAAGCTTAGAACTGTCAAAAACCATTACCACAAATGGAGCCTGGCATTTCAAAGAAAGAAGAAGATTTAATTTGATTTCCAAAGATGAATTGAAATAGAAACCATGGAGATGCAAACCTTATAATCCTGCTGAAACAGAGGAAAGGCTTTTCATAGTAATTATTTTCATTTTTAATGTACTGCATTTTGAAGGGAAAACATTATCTGTACACCTGGCAGATGCGAGAAAAGAGGAATCAGTGTGCAAGTTCGAAAGACACTGAAGAAATTCTCATGAGCTATTTCAAGAACTGGAAGATATGCTTTCTTTGATGTCCTGAAAATGTAATTCTAAAGTAGGTTTACTCTAAATTTTAAAAAATCCTAGGTTCCTAATGTAGATAGATGCTTACATAAAGTCATCCAAAATATTCTTCCTTTCCCCTTTTTATGTCTTGGTGATGCTCATGGATATTTTCTCCTTCAGAGCAACTGATTTCCCTGGGGTTCTACAGTCACAGTCAAATGTCAGGGTCATTGTCTGTGTGGCTGCTGCTTTAACCTGGAGACCCTCACATTAAGTGCAGCTTTTCCCTGTCCATCTGTTCTGCCAGTCCACTTTGGAAGAAGTCTGACTAGAGAGAAGGAGATCAGAAGAATTCTTTTATCCAAAAGAAGCATAAGGATGACAATAGAAATTGGGGGTTTACAAGGGAGCAAAAGTATAGTGCAATCTGTGACTCTAACCTCACCAGAGATGGAAGGTATGGAGGGTTTTCTAAATCTGAGGTATCAGTTTTTTAATTCCCAAAATACCAACTTTTGAAATTAAATTAAAAGAGAGCTAAAAGCCACCCTACGCCCTCAACGAAGGAAGGCAATTTGAGTTGGAAAACTGTAGTCATTTTTAACCATATTTTAAAATAAGAATTGCCTTTAGATACCAAATATGCAAGTTGACATCTTTATTTTTTTCCTCCTCTGTTCATTGGGGGGAATAATAATATAGCAAGTAAAGATCTGCAGGTAGAATACCCTGATATTTTATTGCATAAGGGACCATGAGCAAATCACTTCTTTCAAGAGGCAAAAGACATGGTTATATATCAAGCCCTAAAATTAGAGAGTCTAATGATATCTATACTTCCTAGTTGTTGCCAGGTTTAAAATGGTTAAACAGTAAAATACAGAAAATATGAAAGCATCCATGACGGTGATACAGGTACCAGAACAAGAAACACACACTCCCGGCAGAGGCAGGCAGAAGCACATGATGTTCTGCTGGAGAGAAATAAAACTTCCATCAAAAGACCATGTAGACTGTCCTGATAAACAGAAGTGAAGTATGTCCCAAAGCCTAATGTCACAGAAAATAGTGACACCGTAAGACGGTTAACATGACATTCAAGATAAATGAGGTGCACCCTCCCAGACTATTGTGACCCACATTCCATGTGCACAGTGTGAAATATCAGGTGGGGAGCAGGCTTTAATAATAGTCACCACTTAGAGAATGCCTACCACGTGCCAGACAGCATCCTAGGAACTTAATATACAATTCTGTTTTTTGACCCCCAAAATTACTCTGCAACATAAACATTATTAGCTCATTTTATAAAGACACTCGAGTCTGAAGTACTTAAAGAATTTCTTATCAAGTGTGACTACCATCACCCAGACTCAGTGGTTCTCATGGACTTCAACACCTGCGGTTATCCCAGGATGTCACACTACTTTTTAGAGACTAGCACTATTGCCACATTTTGCCTACACAGTCATGCCATATGTTACATTTCTACATTTTAAAATTTATTGAGCATATTTCTGCTCTTGAAAATAGTAGTTAGGACACCTTAAGGACCACACTGCCAATCTTATCTTTTCAAAAAAATTTTGATTAATTATCCTTCCAATCAAGAGAGAGAAAATTCTTCCATAAGAAGTATTTTAGAAGTAGAAAATGGTGGGTCGGGTAGTAATTTTTCTACTTCCTTTAAGAAACTTGAACTAGCTTTCCTGCTTTTCTTCCTTCCCTCACCCTCTCTGACACATCTAGTGGTCAACGTAAGAATCGCAGACAGATAATTGCACATTTGCCAATTTTACTTTTCACTGAAATTCCTTGAAAATTTCCCAACAAAACATAGTACATATTCCACATATTAAAGAAAATAAAAATTTCCTGACATTACTTAATACAAAACTAATTTGAAAACAAGTTTTCATCAACAAATATTGAAAAAAAGTGATATTTTCTGAAAGAAAATAAGTCTGATTTGGTTTATTACCAGATAATGACTTTCCCAATTAGGTTAATGGCAAACATTTTCCATAAATTTATTATTTAATTCTGTTCATCTAAGGTCAAGATTATATGTAGAGCACATCATGTAGTAAAAGTATTTTATCAAAATATGGTAGTGGCAAAGGTGTATTGAAATCAGTAATAGCTGCCAATGCTTTCTCAATGGTATGATAAACAAGGCACCACTAGTAACAGCTATAATTTAATATCCACTTAATCAGTCCTGATAAGTTGTATTTGGAAAAACTCCCCCCAAAATCAGAAACATTAATAGTCTTAATGCCTGAATAACAAACACATTTGCAAGTCAAGGTTTTCTTCCCTGAAATTCTTGGCTTTTAAAAAGAAAAAAAAAATTAAAAACCAAAGCAGAACCTAATCAAGTTGTCAGCAAATTTAAAAATAATTTCTAATGATAAATCACTGTGGATTTTTATCATGTTACTTGGAAGAAGTTCAAAGAATCAAATTACCTACTATGTCAGCCAGAATCCAGCCAAAAAAGAGACACCAAAACAGATGTTTCAGGAGATTTAATGCAGGGAATTGATTTCACTATTATTAAAGCTATTAGAGCAAACAAACTAACAAAAAAACCTTTATGTAACTTGCTGTAGGAAGCAGTTATAACCTCAGGGGTTTGGAGAATAAAGAGGTAAATTCACAAAAACCTAGATGCTCAGAAGAGGGGCTACAGAGACCTATGAGGACGGTTATTCGGCAACTACTTGGAGTAGGGCTGGCTCTGAGAGTATCAAAAGGAACTAGAGAATTCACCAACTGCAGTTCAAATACCACTGGCAAGTGCAGAGAAAACAGAAATTCCTTCACTTAATGTTGGATTCTAGTCTCCCCTAGCAGCCAGTAGGCAGTGGTGTCTATTCAGAAATGCACTATTCTGAATCCCAGCCCTGCATCCCAAACAGGAATAAAGGAAAGTGAGTTCAGGAATAAGAAACAATGGTAAATAAAAAGTACCTGCCGCTGGAACAAAACTATTTCAATCTACTTTCCAACATGAACAAGGTTTCCAATTGTTATTTCTACACAAAACTAAAAAATGGAAATCAATGTTCTGCATTCTATAGTAATATTTACTCACAGTCATATAAACTAATTAGGAAAATTAATTCATCTCACCAAGAAATGTATTTCTAATAAAAATGTTTAAATAAAAAGTATTTACCAAAATTGGTCACTTATTTATGCTGCTTTAATCAACTGTGAATAATTTAATGACTTAATTGACAAAAATAAAATATAACATTTCATTTAAAATTCCATTGCCACTGGAAATTTAATTTCAATTTACATATACATATTTAGTTTGCAGAAAATTACAAAAGAGAAACCAATGAAAGACTCCCAAACATAAAAGTACACTATCTGAGGAAAATAACTGGAAGATACAGAATAGAATACAAGTTCAAACTGAAGAGGAATGATAAAAACTTTTGACCACTGAAGTGAAAATTTTACTGTTTATATATTTTTAAACCACAGTTTATCAATGTTATTGTATTTAAATTTCTCACTTAAGGATTTCTTGTCTAAAATACCTAGGAATAAACCTAACCAAGGAGATAAAAGATCTATATGCAGAAAACTACACAACACTGAAAAACGAAATCAAGGAAGACACAAACAAATGGAAACATATACGGTGTTATGGATTGGAAGAATTAACATCATCAAAATGTCCATACTACCCAAAGTAATTTACAGATTCAATGCAATACCTATCAAAGTACCAATGGCATATATCACATACATAGAACAAACACTTCAAAAATTTATATGGAACCATAAATGACCCCGAATAGCAGCTGCAATTTTGAGAAAGAAGAGCAAAGTAGGAGGGATCATAACACCTGATATCAAACTGTATTACAAGGCCACTGTAATCAAAACAGCCTGGTAATGGCATAAAAACAGGCACATAGACCAACGGAACAGAACAGAGAGCCCAGAAATAAACCCAAGTCTCTACAGTCAGTTAATATTCGACAAAGGGGGCAACACCATAAATGGAGTAAAAATAGTCTATTCAACAAATGGTGTTGGGAGAACTGGACAGCTACGTGCAAAAAAATGAAACTTGAGCACCAACTTACACCATACACAAAAATAAATTCAAGGTGGATAAAAGACTTAAATATAAGCCATGACACCATTAGAGTCTTAGAGGAGAACATAGGCAGGAAAATCTCAGATATTTCATGCAGCAACATTTTTACTGATATGTCCCCTAGAGCAAGGGACATAAAGGAAAGAATAAACAAGTGGGATCTCATTAAAATAAAAAGCTTCTGCACAGCTAAAGAAAACAGTATTAAAATAAAAAGAGAACCAACCATATGGGAAAACATATTTGCCAATGATACCTCAGACAAGGGTTTAATCTCTAAAATATACAAAGAATTTACATGACTCCAATCTAAGAAGACAAGAAACACAATTAAAAAGGGGGCAAAGGATTTGGACAGACACTTCTCCAAGGACATACAGAGGATCCAGAAACACATGAAAAGATGCTCAATATCACTAGCTATCAGAGAGATGCAAATTAAAACCACAATGAGATACCATTTTACACCAGTCAGAATGGCCATCATAAACAAAGCAACAAACAACAAGTGTTGGAGAGGTTGTAGAGAAAAGGGGACCCCAGTTCACTGTTGGTGGGATTGCAGACTGATACAACCACTATGGAAAACAGTATGGAATTTTCTCAGAAAACTAAAAATGGATCTGCCTTTTGACCCAGCAATTCCACTGCTAGGATTATATCCTAAGAACCCTGAAACACCATTCCAAAAGAACCTATATACCCCAATGTTTATAGCAGCACAATTTACAATAGCCAAGTGCTGGAAGCAACCTAGGTGCCCATCAGTAAATGAATGGATGTAAAAACCATGGTACATATACACAATGGAATTCTATGCAGCAGAAAGAAAGAAAGAGCTCCTACCCTTTGGGAGAGCATGGATGGAACTGGAGAGCATTATGCTAAGTGAAATAAGCCAGGTGGTGAAAGACAAATACCATATGATCTCACCTTTAACAGGAACCTAAACAACAAAACAAGCAAGCAGAATATACCCAAATACATTGAAATAGAAAACAGGCTGACAGTAACCAGAGGGGAGAAGGGAGGAAATTTCAGGGGAAAAGGGGAAGGGATTACAGGAACAAGTATAAAGGACACATGGACAAAAACTAAGGGGGGTGGAAATGGGAGGGAGGTGGGGGGCACTGCGGGGATGGACTGGGATGGGAAGTAAAAGACAGAAAATTGTACTTGAACAACAATTAAAAGTTTTAAAATAAATAAATAAGTAAATATTTTCTTAAAAGATTTCTTGTCTAGATATAAATTTTAGTATATTTTATTGATTATGCTATTACAATTTCCCCAATTTTTTCTCTCCTTTATCCCCCCTCCACCCTGCACCCCGTACCATCCAGCATTTCCCCTACCTTTCAGTCCATATTCATGTGTTATATATGTTAGTTGTTTGGCTTGTCTATTTCCTATACTATTCTTAACTTACCTTTGTCTACTATGTGCCTACCAATTATGCTTCTTATTCCCTGTACCCTCCCCACCTACATTTTCCCTCCCCTTCTCTGCTGATAACCTTCCATGTGATCTCCATTTATCTGGTTCTATTCCTGTTCTAGTTGTTTGCTTAGTTTTTATTTTTGCTCTTTAGGTTCAGTTGTTGATAGTTATGAGTTTGTTATTTCATTGTTCATAATTTTTTATCTTCTTCTATGTCTTAGATAAGTCCCTTTAACATTTCATGTAATAAGAATGGTGATGATGAAATCCTTTAACTTGACCATATCTGGGAAACACTGTATATGCCCTTCTGTTCTGAATGATAGCTTTGCTGGGTAGAGTAATTTTGGATGTAGGTCCTTGCCTTTCATGACTTGGAATACTTCTTTCCAGCCCTTTCTTGCCTGTAAGGTCTCTTTTGAGAAATCAGCTGAGAGTCTAATGAGCATTCTTTTTAGGTAACTATCTCCTTTCCTCTTCCTGTTTTTAAGATTCTCGATTTATTTTTAATCTTGGCTAATGTCATTATGATGTGCCTTGGTGTGTACTTCCTTGGGTCCAACTTCTTTGGGACTCTCTGAGCTTCCTGGACTTCCCAGAAGTCTATTTTCTTTGCCATATTGGGGAAGTTTTCCTTCATTATTTCTCCAAACAAGTTTTCAATTTCTTGGTCTTGTTCTTCTCCTTTTGGCAGCCCTATGATTCAGATGTTGGAGTGCTTAAAGTTGTCCCATAGGTTCCTAAGCCTCTCCTCATTTTTTTCGAATTCTTGTTTCTTCATTCTGTTCTGGTTGGATATTTATTTCTTTCTTTTGTTCCCAATTGTTGAGTTGAGTCCCAGTTTTGTCCTTCCCATCATTGTTGGTTCCCTGTGTGTTTTCCTTTATTTCACTTTGGGTAGCCTTCATTTTGTGACCAACCTCAATCAATTCTGTGAGCATGCTGATTACCAGCGTTTTGAACTTCACATCAGATATGTTGTCTATCTCCTCATTGCTTAGCTCTTTTTCTGGAGTTTTGATCTGTTCTTTCTTTTTGGCCACATTTCTTTGTCTTGGCACACCTGTTATGTTGTAAGGGGATGGAGCCTTAGGTATTCACCCTTGGTGAATACAACACTCTTTGCTGTGTTGTGGTGCTGTCTCTCAGGAAGGGGTCAGAGAGGGAACAATGCTACTTACTGGCTCACTCTAGCCCCACTTTCCAATGAATTATCCTGTGAGGCTGAGAGTTTCTCCTGCCATTGCAACCCCCACAGTATTTTACAGCTAGAGGTTTTGAGCCTTTAGTTTCCCATTCAGCCAGCCCCACCTTGCCCATGTGGTATGCTGCCTTGCCACCCGTCCTCTCTGCTCAGCTGCCTGTCTCCCATCTCTGCCCCTCCTACTGGTCTGTATGAATGTTTCTTTAACTCCTTAGTTGTGGGAGTTCCGTGCAGTTTGATTTTCTGGCACTTCTGGTTGTTTATTATTTTTAAACAGATTGTTATCTTTCTTTTGATATGCAAGGAAGTGAAACATATCTACCTGCACCTCCATCTTGGCTGGAACTCTCTATATGTAAATTTTATTTGAATTGTCGATATTTACAATACTCTGAAAATTACTTGCACCTACTTAAAATTATGATTAAAAATTTGGATGTCTACCTAAAAATGTATCCAGGAATAGTTTTTTTGCTTATTTTTCAATTATTTTAGGAAGTAAGCTAGAAAAAAAGTGCAAAGACAACAGAAATAAAGTGTTTCTGTGATTACTCTCTGGTGCTGGTTCTCCTCTCCTCCCTTTCCAATTTCACATCCTTCATATCCCAACTTCCAGTGACCTTCTTTCCTTTTTTACACCACTTTCTCCTATTCTTTTTTTTTATTTTTTAGAAGTCTTGTATTTTGCCTACCTTCCTTACTTTTTCTGCAGTGAATCTATTCTGTGAATGAAATTGTTGTCTCATCAGTGGACAAGCTTCACCTGCTTTCTTGGAGTTTCTTCTTACACAGAAGCTATGACCATTGCTATTGATAATGTTATAACTCCACCAGGAAATCTGCCCCAAGATGAGAGGGTAACATGCTGAAATATACGTGCTATAAGTATATGAACACTTCAATGTCTTTGCAAAGACAAGACCTTTTAAACAGCTCCTCTAAAAAACATGATATAATGAAATTGAATCCTTCAAGAATGGATTAATGACTATGGAATAATCCGGAGAAGAATTGAACTATTAAATACCCTGGCAATTAATTAGCTTCAGTATCTGCCTAAATCCTCTCACCAAAACTTGTCAAATGAGAATTGTCTAAAGAAGGTAAGAAGTTGCATGCTTTCCTATAACTCCCTCACCCAAGAGGCAATCTTACTTGACAATAGGTAAATGCTCTTTATAGTAAGAAATTTTAAAATATTAGTTTTTAACTCTCAGTTTGTCCAAATGATCTATTAAGTAGAATTTCACACTTAAACACTTAGCTGCCACAAAATAACTACCATCAATATTCAACTGCTGCGCTGCCCAGGTAGCTCAGTTGGTTAGAACATTGTCCTGATTTACCAAGATTGCAGTTTTGATCCCTGCTCAGGGCATATACAAGAATCAACCAATAAATGGTTAAATAAGTGGAACAACAAAATGATATTTCTCTCTCTCTCTCTTTCTCTCTCTCTATCTCTCTCTCTCTCTCTTGCAAATCAATAACTTTTTTTAAACTTTAAAAATCATTCAACTGTTAATTTCCAAAACTCCTTGTTTGCTGGGATAACAATTAATTTTAATCAAAGCTATGCACAAAAATACAAACTTTTTTTTTTTATTTTTTAACAACAAGAAAAGGTGAGACTATACTACTTTAAAAGCCAGACAGTTTTCTCTTTACAGGTAGCTACCTCTTGAAATAAGCAGGATAACACGTCACACTGCATCTTGCATACATAGTGTCACTCTCAAGGATTTTATGATAACACAACAGGTAATTTCTCAACCAGATTCTCTCCTAGCCTCATCCAAATAGGAAGATTAGAAATAAGCATCAAATACTTGGATGTCAAGACTATTCAGTCTTCACCAGGAGGCAAAAGGTGAAATGGTCTAGAAGTTTGTAATTCACGTCACTATAATTACATTTCATTGCCTGCAGCTTCTCCAATAATTAAAAGAACAGTGTCAGTATTAAACAAGAGCTATGAAAAAATGTCAGAATCTCTCACCAAAGAAACATCAAATTAGAGTAGGAAAGACTGTCAAAAGTTTGTTCCCTGAATGAATATCAGAATATCTGGGGAAATACAAGCACTTCTAAAGCTATGAAATGGAACCATCTGTGCTGAGATTTTTTAAATTTTGTTCATTTTAGGTCAAATCAGAATATAAAAGAAGACTTTGCCAGGCAACATCCCCAGTAGTTAATATTTTAATATTTGTTGACTGAATAAATCAATAGCACAAAAAAAGATCACCATTTGAGTCAGATTGGTATGCTCTCAAAAGTAAAATACTTCCAAGTAATTGGAATTGAATCTTTTTTCAAGTTAATACCAGCACTTTGTTTCTTTGAGACTATATTTTGCTCATATTACTTTACCATTGAACTTCTGTCAATGGAGATGGATTTTAGAAATCTCAGGGCAGAGATAACCAATAATCCTTTCTTAGCAGCAGCAGAAGATTGGCAAACAAATATTCAGCAGAGATGCACTAGTCTGAGGAAATTCTAGGCACTCAAGACTGCAGGAACAAAATTAAAGCATTTCCCCTCAGAAAACATTTAATTAATAGTGAAATAGAATCCATAATAATGAAAATCACTTGCTCCCTAAAAAATCAAGTGTCATCTCGCCAAATATCCTGCAAGCAACATATTCTCTATCCTGTCCATTCTTCATGCTCCTTCCCATGTAATTCATGGACAGAGGATAAGCTTAGGTTGCTTAGATTGGTACCTCACTGAATTTAATAGTAAATAACTGTCTGTCTCCTTGGACCGTAAAAGTGATTTTTTTTCTCACCCAAGTTTTCTGCAAACTTCCCCCTAAACCATTATTTCCCATTGAAGTCAGTTGGTTTAAACTCACTTTAGCCAGTGTTATTTGGCATGGTGGATAGGTAATTGCTCAGGTTAGATTTTTAATAATTTTCCCATATTTAAAACTGTTGCATTTTCTGATGTAAATTGTACACAAAGCAATTAATTTTAGGCTTTAATTAGGTTTCCAAGAGGCAATACAAGAACTTATTATATTAAATGTTCCCATCTTTGTGCTACATTCCTCAACAAGCCTATTTTTCTATATACTCTCTGCACCATTAGCACATTTTACTTATAAAAAATTAATCAGTGGTACTGCCCACCTGGTTTTGAAGGCTGAAGGAGATGCTGCACAAATCCCCCCTTTCACACTTGAGGCACTTATTTACCCAGATCCTAGGTGTTTCATATGTTGACTGTTCACAGCTCATGGCTGAGTCTCCCTAGAAATTACCCTAGTCCAAAAGATTCTTCCTTGCCCCAGGGCCTGCCCCCTTCCCTGAGATAACTTTGCTTCCACAGCCTCACCAAAGCAACTGCCATTTGCTCAGCCTCTGTTATTTCAGCAGCCTATTATCATCCTCGCTATTATCAAGAAGCTATACCAGGGTTGACTACCATCAATTCTGGCCTACAGAGAAGAGAGCTTCTCAGTGATGCTGGTGCCTCTCTCACCAGAATATTCCTGATTGCTCTGGTGAACTGAGTGTCTTCTGGGGCTTCTTGCAGGACAGAATTGACTGGTGGCTTCTTGACTTTATGTAGTCTATTTATACAAGCATGCCCACTTCTCAGAGACCTTTCTGTCATCTACCATGGCAATTCTAGGATTTCTAGTCTGGGCTACTGACAGAGTATGCCATATAACCATCTCAGGCAAAAGAACCCACCCTATGGAAAAAGAGGGGAGGTAATGGGCATAAAGCCAAATGATCCAATGATCCTATCATATACTATACCACTCATAAACTGGTGGCTTGATAATATATCTAAGGAGCCTTTTGAAGGAGTACCTGAACTTTAAGCATATTAAATAGGCCTAATGAGTATCTTGAAGATGATAGCCCACACGACATGTGCAGGGTAACTCAGGACATGGCCCCACCACGACCTCAGAGAACAGATGGCTTACTGGCCAGAACCGCTAAGAAACAAGGGAAACAGTCTATATCTGGATGCCTCAGTCCTCTCAAGGCCCCTGTGTCTCAAGGGTCTTGAATTTATTACAAAAGTGTAGAATTTTCACATGCTGCTCCCTCCCTAACCCTATAAATAGCACCAAGGCTAGAGATGGGCCATGGCCTTTCTCACACCCATCCACAGCTATCATTGCGCTGTCCTGTAACATAATAAACAGCATTTCCACAGCATGTCCACATCTGCTGGTCCTCCTGGTAGTTTTTTTTGAAATATCACAAACACGAGTGCAGCTCCCTGACTTGGAGCTCCTGTGTGAAACTGGCATAGGTGGCGGGATATTCTGGAAAGTACCCCTGTTAAGTTGACTGCAAATAACAACATGCCAGGTAGGGAAGGCCTGGGAGGAATCCTAGGGACACCAAAGGGAATCCCCGGTTGGTCCACTAGTAGGATATGGTACGAGGTGGCAAGTCTTTTGGGGGGATGCCCCCAACATTCCCACAGGCCATGCAGAACTTTTAAAGGCAGTGAGGAAACACTGCCACTGGAGGAAGAGGCAGCCCAAGTGAAAGTACGATAGTTAGAGGGTGAGGTGAAGTTACACAGGAAAATGAGGAGAAAAGATTCTAAGGTTAGTTCCAGTCCCTCCTTGAAACTTTGTCTTTGCTTTATATTTTATTTTTGTTTCTGTTTTTTTAATGGTCTAGTAAATGGGAAAAGATCTCACGCACCTCTCAAATGGTAAAACTCAGAATGGAAAAGGGAAGCTACACTTCAGCAGCTAACGCCATTACAAGCCTAATATCTCCCGCACCTCTTCTTCGGCCTTTGTGAGAGTTGTCAAGGACACTAGATAATGAAGCAGCTCAGTTTTGAACACACTAAAGGAATGCAGTAATCACCAAGCATAAAAATGTGAATGTATTCTCCAATAGGGGGAAAAAAACTGTTTCTGACAGTTATGAAATGTATTCATGAATTTGTCCATCTCAGAAGTGATAATTACTTATTTTTCATTGTCACTAAAAATTGGAAATTCTAATTAAGTTGGGGAAAATATATGGTTTTTGTAATAAAGGTATAAATTATGGCAATATATTTTGAAGGAAATAGAATTAAAAGTAAATTGTTCTAATTTCTGGACGAGTTAAAAGGGACTAGGAAACTTGCAAAGGGTCTGTGCAAGTTGAAGAGGGATTGTCTAGAGGGAAGAAGCAAAAAGACAAGCAAATGAGAAAATCTTGTGCCTTCTCTATACAAATTAGTCATTCAAATTACGTGTACAGTCTTCATGTGTTTAGTTCTCATGTGAATGGTCTCTATGTGATATGCATTTGTCTGTGTATTACATGCAGTGCGTTTTCTGCACCAAAATGGCATAACTAGGTTGTAATATTTTGTTAGTCTAAAGAAAGTAAACACACATGAATTATAAGTAGGATCCTGTGGTCTGGACAAATTATTTAATATGAAAACTGGTTTTAAGTTTAATTAATGTCTTGGGTGAAGTTATTTGACACCCTTCCCAAAGTTCAAATTTTAAGAGACTTTAACTGAGAAATAATTTTAAGTTATTCCATTGGGCACCTGGAATACCCCAAGGATTTGTTCTCCCTCTCCATATAAAAGTTTTTGAATTAGGCCTATTTAAAATGCTTAAAGTACATGTGAAGTTTTATCAAATAAATAATATATTCTCTTTGTATTCACATATTATTAATGTAGATATTCTAGAAATTATATAAAACTCCAAGATTCTACAAATTTCTGATATACTTTCACTTGTTGTAAGTTTAGTTGTTACCTTAAATGTTGTTGCAAGAAATCAAATTGTCAGCTGCACTATAATCAAATCTACGACCATGTCACTTTAAGAGTTTTTTTTTCTTTCGGTCATTTGAAGACAGCAGTTGTTTGCACTGATACATTTGTAATATGTCATCTTTGGAGGGGTTCATAGAGAGCACTCTGACTTGTTTTGGACTGTACATTTCTGAGAATGGATTTTCAGATCATACCTTTGAACTGAATGGAGATGGCTGGAGTTCTGCGAAATGACTGGATTCATAGAGGTGCTTGCAGATGATCGAGATGGACAGAAATTGATTATGGGACATGATAAACTGGAGATAATTGTAGTTTCTATAACTTTTTGTTGAAAATAGGCTGATTTTTAATCTTTTGTTTTTCAGATGTAAGAAAACTTTCTTAAAGCAATTTTGTAAACTATACTTAACTATATACATAATCGATATTGAGGCATTTATAGTTTTCTCCCTACCTGACCCCTCTGAAATTTGGAAACTCTCAATGAGCAAGTATTATTTTTTCCATGTCAATGTGTTCATTTGCATAAATCCAGTAGGAATCTGATTTCTTCATAACAGGACACATAAAGCCAGTTTCCCATTGTGGTTTTATTAACCAGGTCTTCATCTGGAATATTGTGATTGAAAGAGTCATGCCTGGGTGTCAGCAGAAAGCCTAAAGGAATTGAGATTGATTTTCAAAGCTAATAAAAGCCTGCTGCAGAAATGGCCTGGTATCTTGCTTGGTCATATGATTCATGGCAGTCTTTACAGGTAAGGAGTGAAAGTTGCTGTCCTGAAACATATTAAAGAACCTCAAGACATTTGAGAACTGGAGCAACTCACCCAAACCTGCAGGTACTGCAGGCAAAACCTGATGGCAGCTGTGTGGCTTGGCTTCCCAGCTCTGAGGAGCTAATTAACAATCAACATAGGAGTTCCTTGTAACATTCCAACAAAGTACATTTAAGAAAGCCTATATGATCAATTGCTATTCATGTTATGTTTATGCAAATAATCAGAACGAATTGAAACTGGACTTAAAAATAAGTGAGTCAGTCTTGATTTGACTCTTAGATAAAAATTAGGGTGATTTTAGTAGAAAAATTCTGTTTCAACAAAATCCATTATACACAATTATGGGAAGTGGATTCTAATTCAGTGAATTGTGCATAAAATTTTATTACTCACTTATGAACTGAACTGGATCCTGAAATTTTCTAATTTTCTTTCCAGAGACATTTAAGTTACAGATAAAGAAGATCTATCAAATTCTCACT
>PVKM010035289.1:0-15231 GCA_004027735.1 Carollia perspicillata | reverse complement strand
GTGTGGGAAATGTGGAAGCTAAAGAACTTATGACACATGGACATGAACTAAAGGGGGGAGTGTCTGTGGGAGGGAGTGTGCAGGGTGGAGGGCAATGAAGGGGGAAATGGAACAACTGTAATGGCATAATCAATAAAATATATTTTTAAAAAACTATGAATTCCCTTTAAACTCAGGTTTGGTCATATCCCATAAAATTTAATGTTGAATGTTTTTATTATCATCATTTTTAAGCACTTTGAGTTTTTCTTTTGATATGTACTATTTCTACTTTTTAATATGTTGCAGTGTTCTATGTTTGACAACTGTATTTTCCTTGTCCCTACTATGCCCAATGCTATGCTTCAAGTAAGAGATACAATGAACAGACATGTTTGACTTGAGGGGTTTAGAAGGGACTAAGGGAGAAAGGACTGAAAAAAACAGTTAATGAACAGTGTTGAGTGCTAAGTTTCATGAGTTGGTTTCTCTTTTAAAGAGAAGACATTGTAGTTGCTGAAAGGATGGGCAGGAATTATAGAATTGTTACAATATTTTGGAAATAATAAGCCAGCATCATTGTTCAGAATGTCTAGAGAGAAAGAAAGGTTAGAGGGAGAGAGTCCAGTTAGAAGATTTTCATGTTATCTAGGTCATTGGTTTCCAAATCTGAGTATGCATAAGAATTCCCTGGAGGCCTTGTTAAAATATAGCTTTCTGGGTCTCACCCCTAGAATTTCTGATTCTGTCTATGGTGGGTCCTGAGAATTTGAATTTCTATTTCTAGCAAGTTCCCCTAGTGATGGTAATATTGGTGCTTTAGGGACAACAGTTTGAGGACCACTCATTGAGAAGAGAGATGATGAGAACCAGAGGCAGAGTGATGGGAATTGGGCCAGAGAGGAAAGTATGTAAGAGATATTAATAGGGAAGAATCCACAGGGTTTTGGGGTTGGATATGGAGGCTAGGGAGAGGAAAGACTCAAAGATGACTCCAGAGTATGAAACTTAGGTGCCGTGGAGGGTAGGGGGATCACTGAGGCAAAAACCCAAGCATCTAGGGGTGCAATACATGACAGGTGCTAGAAAAATATGGGAACCCCAGTATCCATCTAAATTTGCATCATGACACATGTTTAAAGGCCTCCTGTCCTCCTTCAGTACAGAGGCTAGTAAAAGGAGAAAGCTCAGGTCTGTGTCTTGTTTATTTCTTTTCTAGAAAGTACCCTTTGAGTAGAGGATGAAAATGAAGATAGAAAACAGAGGGGAGGGAGGGCAGAATGAGCTTGAATATTTTGGAATTGGAGAGTACACTTTTGGGTTGTTAAGTATTGAATATATATAAGGAAAAATGCCAGTAAGGAAAAGGCAGAGTAGTAAAACTGAGCATGGGCCATACAGGGTAGCTCTTGGATACCACCTGAGATCACTGATGCTATTTCTGAGAGCAGGGGATTGCTATATTGAGGCTTCTAAATTCTAACCTACTTGACCTTCCATAGTTTCAAGGCTTCTGAACATGGTATCCTGTTGTCCATGACTATTTCCCAGCCTATAGGTACTTCTCTTACCTGCTTCTCTCCACTGGGTTTCCTGTAGCTGAGCAGAAGCTCCACAGCACCCACCACTTCCTTGCGGATGGCATAGAGCAAGGCATCACCTACATACACGCTGTGGTTCAGCAGTAGTTCCATGATTTCCAAGTTCTCATTCTCAATAGCAATGAGCAGAGCGTTCCGGCCCAGAGGATCTATGCAGTTGATGTTGACATTGTAGTAGATCTCTGCCTCCTGAAGGGCCTGCTTCACAGTGGCATAGTCCCCTTTCTCTACAGCATTGAGAAAGGCCTTCTCCTCTGCAGAGAGCTCTGTCTCAGCCCTCACAATTTGCAGGGGGATACAGTCTCTGTATGGTGAGTAGTTGACTTTTTTGTAGTACAGTTGTGCCATGGTCACAGCAATTTAGAAACCTGAGTGAGGAGAGAAAGGGAGACCAGAGAAATTCTTAGATACCTGAAGGTCTCAAATGGCCAGTTGTGGAGGCAGCCTTGCTAATGGTTTGAAAAATCCCAAACTGTTTTAATGTCAGAATCATTTTCTTCTTGCAAAGGAGTATATCAGAGAGAGCCCAGGCTTTTGGGTATGAAAAAACATGGTTCAAATCCTGGATTTAACGCCTCTGTGATCTTGGATAAATTACTCAAATCAAGCCCTCTGTGTTTCAGTTTATTATTATTATTAAAGTTGTCAATATTAATAATTTATTAGCAGCTATCATTAGTAAGTGCTCACTGTGTACTAGGCTCTGTGCTAAAGAATAATTTTTACCTCAGAAAGCCTATTGTGAGAGTTAAATAAGGTAATACGTTTATCAAAGTAACTAACTGGCTCAGGATAAACCTCCTGAGACATGGCACAAGCTAGTTCTTTTCCTTCCTTTTTGCTGCCTGAAAATACTCATAATACCTGTGATTGGTGATACAAAGTTGGAGTTTGTCTTTGGCCAATTCCTCTGGGGTCTGGGCCTGTGGGCTTGTCCTTGTGGTGATTTTCAGGATTACATTTACAGTTACCTAGATGCAGATCCTGGATTGCAATCCTGTCTTAGTGTTAGCCGAAACCCTGCTTCTTGCTGCTGCTCACTGTATAAGGGGTATTGGCTCCAACAGGCCAAAGGCAGCTGCAAAAGATAAGCACACACCCCCTCTGTCCACTCATGATTTTCCCTACACCATTCCAAACCAAGGAGCTTATAGATATCAGAATGTAATTCAGTTCAGAGAAGTGAATTGTCTGTTTTACATGCACCACATCTAAAGCCAGATTTTCATAGAATTTAATCTAAAGTAAATCATGTGATTGAGTTCCTGCAATGTGTTTAACTTTCTCTGGGATAAAAATATTATGGTCTTTGCCTACATATTTATAGAATGAATCACAGTATAGAGCTCCTATCTTGTAGTTCACAGATCAAATTCATTCACATTCCTCATTGACTCCTTGTATTAGCCCTGTAAGGTAGAAATGGCTATCCTCTCTAGGGGAGAAGATGAGACCCATTAGGTGATTGACTCTCCCTTACTTCTTAAACCTGGGACTTCCAGGGTGCTCTGGAGTCTGAGTTTGGGTAGACTTATTTACATATACTTCATTACCAAACTCCTTTGCCAGAGAAAAGAAATAGAAATGTGATAAAGGGACTCTTAGCACATCACCTTGATGTAAGGGAGATGTAAACATGAAGGTCCCAGAAACATTTGCATCACTTTTCCAGGTAATTACATCTTTGTTTTGGCAGAGGGATAACCATACATTTTACTAAGTGGCATTTGTGATTTGATCTGGGAAGTTAATATTTGAAGATGAGTTTACCTCTTGTGCAGAACAGGCCTAAATGACAAATTTCTCTCTGAATTGAAATCTCAGGACAGCAGGGTGCTATTTGGATGTCTCAGGAAGTACTGATATTTCCTGTGCTACTTTCAAGTAACTCAACAGTAACTAAAATAAAATGGTGCTTAGAATAAGCATTCGTTACTAAACAATGAATGATTTTAACAATACAAATGTAGACTGCCTCCCCATCTCCATTATAAACAAAAGTGGAGGAGGAATAAGAGATGGAGTGATCTCCTGGAGAGATACTCAGCAACTCAATTTAGTTTATGTTTATTTAGTTAATCAATGTGAACATGGTAGCAACCTTCCAGTGTACCTAGCAATATGATAGTCACTTTTGGAGGATATAAAAGAATAGATCTCTGCCTTCATCATTTCTTACCTGACCACCATTTCACAGCCTTAGAATTGATCATGCTGACCCCATTCTCTCCCCTCCATAGTGTTTACCACACCACCCCCAAGTTTCCCGTGAAACACAAACCTGATCCCATTTCACTCCTCCTTGGTTGATTTCTGTTCTTGTGATAAAATCAACACTCCCTGCTGAGGTCTTCTAGGTACTGGCTTGTGTTTACCTCTCAAATTTTTTCTTAAGCCATTCTCTCACCCTCATCCAACTATTTTTATTTATTCATTTACTCTTAAATTATAGTTACCATACAATATTATGTTAGTTTATATTTACATAACTTACAGAGTGATCACCCCAATAAATCTAGTGCCCATCTGACATCATACATAGTTATTATAATACTATTGACTGTATTTCCTATGCTGCACTTTACATTCGCATGACTATTTCCCAGCCACGTGGAGCTTCTTTCAATTTTTCCAACACATCACGTTTTTTCCCACCTCAAGGCCTTTGATCACCACCTGGAACACTCTTCTCCAGCTCTTTTCATCTTTCTAAACTCAAAAACATGTACCTCCTTAAAGCAACTCCCACAAACTACCCTCTACAAAGTATTCTTTCACATTCTTCTCTTCATTGTACTATTTTCTCTTCCTTCTTAACGCTTATTAAAATTTGTAGTTTTCTTTTTCTTTTTCTTACTGGGTAATCATCTGCTCTGTCCAAATATTATTAAAGCTCAAATGCAGAGATTGCATCTGTCTTGTTTTTTTTCAGCACCTGCACCTAGACAATTCCTGGCCTATCCTGAATGCTTGATATATGTTTGATGAAAAAAAGAGTAAAACTTCTATGATATTTTCTCACTTGTCTCCATCCACATGATTCATGTTCTTTGAGCTGTCAGTTTATGAGCATTTATTTTCACATGGCTTCATCCTACTCTCTACACTTAACAAAATCCTTCTCAGCTTCAACACCTTGCTGATACATCCTCTTCTTTGCGAAGCTTTCCCACAATGACCTTAGAAAGTTAGCCAATCTTCCTCTAAATTCTCCATGGAGGCTTGGATCACAATTCTCCAAAGTTACCCAGCTGTATGTATTCCTGCTTCTAGGGTAAGAATACCTTGATTCTTGTCTTCTTAGCACTCACACATGGTCTGAAACATGAAGTGTGCTTAACGAATGGATATTTAATGAGCAAATACAACCTAGCTGAGAAGGGTTGGCAAGGTCATGGAATGAAGTTCTAAATTATGTGGTACTGATTTGAAGCTTTGGGATTTCAGAGAGGGATCAAAGGATGTCTGAAAAATTGCACAGAGAAGGTAGCTCTTAAGCCAGTCCTTGGAGGATGAATTAAAAGTAAAACTGTGAGGGTAGTATAGACACTGCAAAGTGCAAGAGCAAATGTGGTGAGATTGATCATGGCCTGGTTGGGAAAGAGTGGTATAATAAGATACAGGGATTAGAGGTAAGATAAAATTCTATAACCTCTGTTTCCCCACCTGAAAAATGATATTAAACATGTGCTGCTCATTTGCCACTTAAGAGGCTACCATGAAAAGGAAGGATGGATATCTTTTTACATGGTGTCACTGGTGGTGCTGGGAAAAGCATAACTGATGCAGGAAGATCTGTGTCCACTTCAGTAAGCCATAGCTGTGTAGGAAAGTGAAGAAAAATGCATCCCATGGAAAGGTGAGAATGAGGGGAACTAACTAAATTGGTGCCCTGTTATGTTCCAGGAACTGTGCTAGGAGCTGGTGCAATAAAATGATTATTATAGTATTGAATACATAACATGTCCCAGGCACTTTGCCAGGTACTGCAGTGGCACTATTACTACTACTGCTTTTAACAGTAATAATATTGAAGGAAACAAGTAGTTTCACAACTCTCACACAACTCTCACTATGTGCCAGATGTATGGGTTATAATAGTAAAGAGAGAGCCCAGTAAAATTATGGTAATTTGAGACTTGCAGTAAGTATAATTGAATGATAGATAGTCAATTCAGAGTCTAGCTTTACTTTTCTTGCATTTGAAATTGATCTGGCATATTGCATTCCCAGTGAGTTGTGTTATGAGAAGTTTCATAATATTCCCCATATAAAGAAAAATATCTCTTCCTCCAGATGTTTGCCTGATATTATACTATTTGAGTCACTCCTTTGGTTTAGGTTATTACATCTCTAAAATTATACCTAAAAGGAATAATAAATTATGTGGCTGAACAGACAGTAACACCTTAACATGGATTCATTGATTAGGAAATTTGCTGGGGCTCTAGGAGTACAGAGGGTGTATCTAACAGGGAGAAGATGTAATGGAAGCGAAAGAAGAGGCCTGCTGTCTAGTCTAGGAAATTTCTTTTATGTTTTTATGCCCAACTCTATGCTATGCATTGAGTGATGTAAAATGGGTTCCCTGCATTGTCTGTCTATATGTAGGTGTATATAGATGTCTAAAGACTTGCCTAGTGCCTGCCCTCTTCCAGTCCCCACAGCTGTAATCTCAGCCTTGTTTTGGGTTCTGAGATTAATCTTTTCTTCATATGCTTGATATTTGTCCTACTCTACCATTATTCTGAAAATAAGTAACTAATAATAGAATTTATGGCATCTCTTGAGGATATAGTATTAGGAAGGTGCCTTCCCATCACCATTACCTTTATATTTGGCAGATTGCAATCATCTGCCATTAACCTGAGCCAAGAGATGAGGTTGACTTTTCCATCATTATGCACTGGCCTTGAGGTGTAGTCTTAACTGAACAAAATGATACTTAGCCAGCCCTTCATATGAGAGAACCTGATTCCCAGTTTAGTCCCCCAAACATGAAAGATTAGAAATGTTCTAATAATGTGTCTCAGGGAGCTTGTCATGTTCTCTCTTTTCTGTGCTGCTAGCCAGAAAAGTTTGTCTAATGGGATCTGTGATATTTTTAGGCTTAAATGATATCATTTGAAGAGCTAGATCATCCTGCCCAGTGAAGAAGATCCCCTGTTCAATGAAGTCCCCTTGACAATTAGCCTTGTTAAGTGGCTATTCAGTTAGTGAGTATTTCCACTGATTGGAAACTCACGACTTTCTCATCTACATGGTGAATTTTGACTTTTAGCCAATGCTTCTGTATGTTCAGTTGAAATCGCCTGCCTACAACTTCTGTTTCATGACCCCAAGTCTAGTCTCTGGAGCAGCATCAAGAAAAACTCTCTTTTCTTCCACATGGCAACAGTTCCGATGTTTGATTTCAGTTCTCATGTCTCTTTCTGCCTTGAGTCTCCCCATCACTAGAATTTTGAGCACCCTAGTGGTTCACTTCTAGTTATGCAATACTTTGTTTCTCTTAAAATACGATGCTTAGGATATAATCCTAGTAGTGGAATTGTTGGGTCAAAAGGCAGATCCATTTTTAGTTTTCTGAGAAAATTCCATACTGTTTTCCATAGTGGTTGTACCAGTCTGCAATCCCACCAACAGTGCACTGGGATTCCCTTTAGTCCACAACCTCTCCAACACTTGTTGTTTGTTGCTTTGTTTATAATGGCCATTCCGACAGGTGTGAAGTGGTATCTCATTGTTTTAATTTGCACCTCTCTGATAGCAAACAATACTGAGTGTCTTTTCATGTGTCTCCAGATCCTCTGTATGTCCTCCTTGGTGAAGCATCTGTTCAAGTCCTTTGTCCATTTTTTTAATTGGGTTGCTTGTCTTCTTAGAGTGGAGTCATGTGAGTTCTTTATATATTGTGGATATTTTCCTTGTCTGAGGAATATATGTCTTCCCATATAGTTGGTTCTCTTTTTATTTTAATACTGTTTTCTTTAGCTGTGCAGGTGGTGAAAGGCAAATATCATATGATCTCACCTTTATCAGGAATCTAATCAACAAAAGAAGTAAACAAACATGCAAAATATAAACAAAGACACTGAAATTGAGAACAGGCTGACAGTGACCAAAGGGAAGAGGAGAGGGAATTTCAGGGGAAGTGGGGAAGGGTTTGAAGGAACTAATCTAAAGGACACATGGACGATAACAAGGTGGGGTGGAGATGGCAGGGAGGTGGCAAGGGCTGAGAGGGTGGGCGGGGATGGAGGTAAGGGGCAGAAAACTGTACTTGAACAACAATTAAAAAAATACGATGCCCCGAAATGAACCCAGTACTCTAGAATTGTCAGGCCAGTACAGGTTATATCGTGGCTATATAATTTTTATTCATTCATTCAGAAGTGCTTTGTTGAGGTCAAGATAACATAACATCTTGTTTCAGAATGCACTTTAAACCATCCTGCATAGTGGTGTATTTGCAGCATTATGATTTTAATTTGTATAAATCTTATTACTCGCATAATTTTAGTAATTTAGAAATGAATTAACATTAAGCACTTACCATGAACCAGATATATATGTACTAAAAGCTTCATTTACGTTATTTAAAGTATTCCTCACTTTTAAAAGACACTTACCAATATTATCTCCCACTTCACAGATAAGGAACCTGAGGCAGAAAGAAGTAAATGGTTTAAGTTCACGCAGGTAGTAAGTGGTGAAAATGGAATTACAGCCATGCTTCTGACTCCTGAGTCTACCTTCTTAACTACTTCAATGAAGATAGATTTTTTTGTATGCACCTCAATGCCTATAATAGTTCTAGGAACAATAGATATTTATGTTACAATTGAATTAATACTTGTTATGCACCTACTATTTATCAGGGCTGGAATACTTGGTAGTGAGGAAAACAAATTTAAATGAGACATAGCCCTGGCCTTAAGCAACTCCAAGTGCAGAGGAGGAGACAAAAGTAAAAATAAGTTAAATATCCTACTGTGTGACAAGTATTCCAATATATAGTATGAACATAAAGGAAGAAGTATTCAACTGTACTTGGGGAAGTAATAGAAGAAAATGTAATATTTGAGCTATGTCTTGAAGGATTGGTAGGAGTTGAGAGAACAAAGTAGTGATGGTCATTCTAGATGATGAACATAGCATGTGCTCAGGTGTGGGTTTATAAAACACAATGCATTTTTATCTTTTTATTTTATTTTTTTATTGTTGTTCAATTACAATTGTCCCCATCCCCCCCCATTACTCTCCCCTGCCCTACTCACCCCCACCTCCCACATTCAATCCTCCCCCCAGTTTTCTTTGTTCATGGATCCTTTATACATCTTCCTTGACTTGACCCTTCCATTTCTTTTCCCCATTATTCCCCTCCCCTCTGGTCACTGTCAGCTTGTTCTTTATTTCCATGTCTCTGGTTCTATTTTGCTCACTTATTTGTTTTGTTGATTTGGTACCACTTAAAGGTGAGATCATATGGTATTTGTCTTTCACCACTTCACTTATTTCACTTAGCATAATACTCTCCAGTGCCATCCATGCTGCCATGAAGGGTAAGAATTTCTTCTTTCCTTCTGCTGCATAGTATTCCCTTGTGTAAATGTACCACAGTTTTTGGAACCACTCATTTACTGATGGACACTCAGATTATTTCCAGCAGTTGGCTATTGTAAATTGCACTGCTTCTGACTCCTGAACATTGGGGTGCATAAGACCTTTCAAATTGCTGTTTCAGGATTCTTAGGGTATAATCTCAGAAGTGTAATTGCTGGGTCAAAAGGCAGTTCCATTTTTAGTTTTTTGAAGAAATTCCATACTTTTTTCCACAGTGGCTGCACCAGTTTGAATTCCCACCAACAATATAGATATAATCTTATCTATATTTACAACTGCTCCCCATCACTCACATTACCATCTGAGCTCTGCCTCCTGCTAGATCAGTGGTGGCATTAGATTCTCATAGCACAAATGCTGCTGTGAACTGTGCATGTGAGGGATATAGGTTGCGTGCTACTTGTGAGAATCTGATGCCTGATGATCTGAGTTGGAGCTGAGGCAGTGATACTAGCTCTGAGGAGTAGCTGCAAATACAGATGATTATTAGCAGAAAGGTTTGACTGCACAGAGACTATAATAAATCAATTGTTTGCAGACTCATATCAAAGTCTTATCAGCGAGTGGCAAGTGACAATTAAGCTGCATCCGGTGGTAGGCTTTACAGTGGCAAGTGAGTTGATGTACTTCAATTGTACATGTGCACCTGGTGACAGGCTTTAAGTCAGAATCTGACACTTACATCAGTCCATGTGTAGCCCATCAATTATTTTATTTATTACTTCTGCCTGTGCCTCTTTCCCATACTGTGCACTTGTCTCAGTCACAGTTTTGGTAAGCCCACAAGGTAACCTTATCCAAAATTAGTAAAAAACAAATGATGCTGGAGAGGTTGTTTGGAGAGGGGGAAAGACCCAATGACACAGCAGAAGACTCTAAGGCTGCCAACAAAAAGACAGCTGCATTTAAAAAAAATACCACAAATCCTACTTAAACTATGGATTCATTGCAACAGGTGATTCACATTCTCCCCTCATTCTTTGTATAAGTATGTGGTGGCCCGCTATCCAACAAAGCCATGAATCTTTCACTACCACTTCATCACATGGAGACCAAGCACGCTGCATTAAAAGATAAGCCTTTGGAGTTTTTTGAAAGAAAAAAAAATGTGAAAATGAAGAACAGAAGCAATTATTGAAGACCACCACTTCATCAAATGTGTGGGCACTGAAACCATCATTCTTAGTGGCTAACCACATTGCTGAAGCTAACAAGCTTTTTACTACTGGTGAAGAGTTGATCCCACCTACTGCTAAGAACATCTGTCATGAATTTTTAGGAAAGGTTGCAGTTCAAAAGGTGGCACATGTTCTTCTTTCAGCTGGCACCATAACTAGATTAATTGATGAAATAGCAGAAGATACTGAGGCACAATTGTTAGAGAGGATGAATGAGTCACTGTGGTATGCAATGCATGCTGATGAGTCTACTGATGTTGACATCAAAGCAATAATACTTGTTTTTGTGTGATATATTTTTCAGGAGGATGTGCATGAGGATATGTTATGTGCACTTTTGTTGTCACAACACCACAGCTGTAGAACTATTCAAGTCTTTGAATCATTATATATCAGGAAAACTGAATTGGTCTTTTTGTGTTGGTATATTTACTGACAGAGCAGCTGCTATGACTGGATGGCTTTCTGTTTTCACTATTTAGGTCAAAGAGGTCACTTCTAAATGTGAGTGTACATACTGTGTCATGCACAGAGAAGTGCTGGCTAGCTAAAAAATGTCATTCAAACTTAACAAAACTTTTCAGAATGTGATTAAAATGGTCAACCACCCTAAAGTGCATGCCCTTAACTCACGTCTGTTTGTGCAGCTCTGGGAGGAGATGGATGCAGAGCACACAAGTCTTCTCTTAGACAAAGAAGTGAGATGGCTTTCTATTGGTAGATCAATGGTGAGAGTTTTTGAGTTATGAGAGCATCTGCAGAGCAGAGATTTCTTTTAGAAAAGCAGTCACCACTGACAACACATTTCAGTGATCGACCCAGAATGGGTCTTAAGAAAGTAATACTTGCTTACTTGTGGGACATATTTGACCTGCTCAGTGAACTCCATCTGTTACTTCAAGGGAGAATAAAAACTATGTTCAAGCTGGCAGATAAAGTTGCTACATTCAAAGCCAAACTGGAGTAATGGAGACAACAAGTGAACATTAGGATTTTTCACATGTTTCAAACTGGAGATTTTGAAAGAGACTCAGTCAGGGCCTTCTTTCTCCTGGCTTGTGCATGATCACCTGCCTCAGCCTTCAAAAGAGTTTGAGAATTACTTCTCAACAATGAAAGACCCCTGAACTGGGAAGGAATGGATCCACCACCCATTTCTGAGTAAGCCAAGTGTATAAACTTTGTCTGTGTTGGAAGAGGATCAACTGCTTGATATCGCAAATGATGGTCGTCTTAAATGTGTGTTTGAGAAAACTTCAGATCTCCATATCTTCTGGAGTAAAGTCAAGGCAGGATAACCTGAGATTGCCATAAAAGCAGAATAGCCTGCTTCCATTTACAACATCATATCTTTGTGAAGCAGGGTTTTCTAACAACAACAAAAATGAGATTATGAAGTGGACTGGACATAAGCAACACACTTTGGGTGTCATCATCTCCCATCACCCCCAGATAGGACCATCAAGTTGCAGGAAAACATGCTCAGAGCTCCTACTGCTTCTGCATTATGGTGAGTTGTATAATTATTTCACTATATATTACAATGTAATAATAGAAATAAAGTATACAATAAATGTAATGTGTTTTAAAAAATATTTATTTATTTATTTTTAGAGAGGGGGAAGGGAGGGAGAAAGAGGAGAAAGGAAGGGAGAAAGAGAAGGAGAGAAACATCAATGTGTGGTTGCCTCTCATGCACCCCCTACTGGGGACCTGGCCTGCAACCCAGGCATGTACCCTGGCTGGGAATTGAACCAGCGACCCTTTGGCCTGCAGACCAGTGCTCTGTCCACTGAGCCACACCCACCAGGGTAAATGTAATGTGTTTGAATCATCCCCAAATCATGCCCTGACCCCCTGGTCCATGGAAATATTGTCTTCCATGAAACCAGTCCCTGGTGCCAAAAATGTTAAGGACTGCTGCTCTAACCAACTGAGCTACCCAGCCAGGGCTGGTAATTCCACTTCTTTGGCCAGTAATTGACCTAGATTTTAGCATATGATGTAATTTAGGCCAATGAGATGTGCTGGAGGGCCTCTGGGCCTCAGTTTCTTTGTTCTTAAAAAAAGATGGAAAAAAAGAAATATTTCCCTTTGTGTCTATGAATGTTGTAATTTGCATGTGACAACAAAGACTTTGGTAGTCACCTTGGGACTATGAGGATAGGTGTCCTAAAAGGTGGAGCCTACATGCTGAGGATGGCATAAATTGGGTCTTTTATGATGTGTTTGAGCCACTGAATTAACCAATCTGACAGCCACTCAACCTCTAGACTTTCAGTTGTATGATTTGAAAACTCCATTTTTTGTTAACCCACTTTTAGGTATGTTTCTCTGTTACAAGATGCCAAAGATATTCTAAGTGACAAGCTTTTCTGGAAAATTACCAACATTAAACCACACATAAGTAGATAACCTGACCACATTAATAATCATAGAGAAAATTAAAGTAGTTTGAAGTTATTCAACTCAGATGATTTCACAGGTATATATAGAACTTAAAAATACAGATATTATCTTGATAGTAAAAATATTTCAGATTATTGAAAAAAGAAAAAAAAACCCTCAATTAATTCTACAGAGCTAGCATAATCTTAATGATAAAAACTGATAAAGGTACCCCAATTGAAAACTATAGACAAATTTTAAGCATGAAAATAATTCTGAAAGTTCTAAATATCCCTGGCTGGTGTGGTTCAGTGGGTTGAGTGCTGGCCTATGAACTAAAGGGTCATGAATTCGATTCCCAATCAAGGCACATGCCTGAGTTATGGACTAGGTTCTGAGTAGGGGGCATGCGAGAGACAACCACACCTTGATGTTTCTCTCTCTCTCTTTCTCCCTCCCTTCCTCTCTCTTTCTAAAAATAAATAAAATCTTTTTAAAAATTCTAAATAAAATATTAACAAATTGAAACCAATAGTGTATTTGAAAAATAATATATTATAACTAAGTAGAACTTATCCTAAGAATACAAGCATGGTTGAATATGAGGAAATTTTCAATATAATTCAGTAAATAAGTCAATGACTTAAAGGAAAGAAAATATGATTATATTAATAAAAATAATTTGACATAGCCCTGGCTGGCATAGCTCAGTGGATTGAGTGTGGGCCTGTGAACTAAACCATCGCGGTTAGATTCCCAGTCAGGGCACATACCTGGGTTGCAGGCCAGTTTCCAGCAGAGGACACATGAGAGGCAACCATACATTGATATTTCTCTCCTTCTCTCCTTCCCTTCCCCTCTAAAGATAAATAAATAAAATCTTTTAAAAAATAAGTAAATAAAAATAAAGGAACATCATTGATAACTATGTTTAAAAAAATAATTTGATATAACTCAGCACGTATTATCTTAAAAAAAATGGAACACAAGTAAACTCCTATGCACAAAAAACTATTTACCATAAATAAATAATAAATATCATAATAAATTATTAAATACTGGACCCATTGGTATTAAAATCATAAACAAGACAGGTATACCATTATCAGCACTACTATTCAGTTTTAAAATTATGAGTAATGTAATAGAAGAAGTTATAAAAAATTATAAGAACATGAAATTATTATAAATATTTAACAGAGGAGACAAAATTACCTTTATATGCAGGTAATATATTTGTATAATAAAAGCCCAATAAATTTTACAAAGATCTATTAGAACAAACAATAGACTTTGTTAAGATGATAGAATGCAAGAAAAATGTACACATATCAACTACTTTGAAAAATTTATAACACTAATCATCATAATCACTCAGAAATTGAAGTGGAAAAATTTCAGTGCATATTAGTGTCAATATCTTCAGATATCTATCTTAAGATATCTAAATTTAACTATAAACGAATAGGAGCCATCTACAAGAAGGTACTGAAGGGGATAAAACAAGACCAAAGAAAATATGGAAGCATGCTATTTTCCTGAAAATAAAGACTCTAATAAAAATATAATTTCTTCCTAAATTAAGATAGAAGTATTTCATTTGTGTTTTTTAAAGATTTTATTTATTTATTTTTAGAGAGCAAAAAAGGGAGGGACAAAGAGAGGGAGAGAAACATCAAGGTGTGGTTGCTTCTCACGTACTCACTACTGGGAACTTGGCCCACAACCCAGGCATGTGCCCTGACTGGGAATGAAACGGGCAACCCTTTGGTTCACAGGCGGTACTCAATCCATTGAGCCACAGCAGTCAGTACTCCATTTATGTTTTATATGGAGCGGGACAAAAAATAAAGTTTAGATGAAAGGATGAATGTGTAAAATTTTTCACAAAAATTTTGATTAAGAAGAAAACGACATTCTCCCTGGCTAGTGTAGCTCAGTAGACTGAGCTCAGGCTGTGAACCAAAGGGTTGCCAGTTCAATTCCTAGTCAGGGCACATGCCTTGTTTGTAGACCAAGTCCCCAGTGGGAGCCATGTGAGAGGGAACCACACAATGATGTTTCTCACCCTCTCTTTCTCCCTCCCTTCTACTTTCTCTAAATACATTAAAAAATGTTTTAAAAAATGAAAAAATGACATTATAAAAATGACAGAGTAGGGAACTCCAAAAACCTATCAGTCCACTAATGCAATGATTAATCTAGCAAACACCATCAGAATCAACCTTTTCTGAACTCTGGAATCTAATAAAAACTTACAACAATCACAGTAGTGCTTAATGAAAAAAAGAGGTTACTAAAGTTTGGTGAGAAGGTTTTGTAACATTTTTACTGAACTTTACACCATTAGCTTGGAGACAGCTGTGGGGACAGTGGCTTGCATTTCAAGCATGAGGAGAAATACGGATTTTGTTCTCAAAGAATTATGACTGTAAGATCACCTATAAGTGGAACCTAATCAA
>PVKM010035288.1:0-15240 GCA_004027735.1 Carollia perspicillata | reverse complement strand
GAACATCGTCACACACCCTGACAACTCTAACTGGTCCCCTGATCCTCTTTCAATCTGAAGAGCAAGGATTAGCACCGGAAAAATCCTTTTCTCCCTCTGTCCTTTTCTGTCTTTTATGGTTGGGCAACTGGGCTTTCATCTCCAGCAAATTGGGGAGAGACCCGAACACTCCCTCAGTGGGAACAAAAGCCGCTAAAGGACAAATAATGAAACTGCCTTTCATATCACAGGCTTCACATTTCACTTTCCTTTCCCCTTTCTCCACGCTTTGCTTCGTTTGGGAAGAAAACCTATTTTTAAAAGCACCAAACCCCCTTTCTGTCAGGAAGCTTGGCAGGATTGATAAATAAGGGGAGACATCTTAATGGGGGTGCTGTCAGAAAACTCCTTCTTTTAAACAAATAAATGTGAGAAATGAGAACATTCAAGAGGCCTCTGTGTTTTGTAAGAGAAAAGAAACAGAAGATTCATTTCCGCAGCAATATCGGACTGAACTTGGCCCAAAGGAACCTCCCTCATTATTGGAAAGCCTGGTTAGCTCGCACATCAGAACGAATCTGGTCCCCTTCCCCCATCGAGCTGAGGGCATGGCTTCTGCAAGCTGCCTAGTGGCCCTGCTCTCCAGCATTCTCCGCCTTCCCCGGTTCCTGTCTGTGTTCTGGCGGCTCCAGGCGCTGCTGTCCGCTCAAACACAAGTCTGGTCGCCACAGATTTTCTGGGCTTAAATAAGAATCAGACTGCTCTCGTTTATCTCCACGTAGACAGTGCAATTTGTCAAACTCAAAAATGCCCATCGGTGTAAAGGATTTAGGGAAAGTGGAGGACTGAGTGAGGAACAAGAGACTGGTGAGGCAGACGAGCCTTTAAAGGAACCCGGTTTGATCAATCAACCACGAGACATAAACGGTGCCCCCTCCACCTCTAACCGAACAGGGCAGAGCCTGTCTCCGCATTCTTCCACCCAGAGTGTGAAGGCCATCGGCTCTCATCCAGGGAAACTCCGGAGCCTGGTCCGTTTGACTTCAAGAAGGAACATTTCCATTCATTTCCCAGCTGAATGTCCTCTGCTCTCAGAGCCTATTAAAAAATAATAATAAAAAAAGTAAAAACCCAGATCCCCGCTTCCCCTCTGAGTGTGACCTGCTAACAATGGGGTCTTAGCTCCATGGGGTGCCAACAGAGTGACTGACACATGCTTTGCCACCGAGTACTACTTGGCATGTGACACTCTCTTACAGTCCCGAGACTTAGATTACATTGCTGTTTTTCTTGTTTCCAAGTCTATCCCCCTTGACCTGTGTGCCACAACAGAGCTCTTACAGAGATTTCAAGATTTTTCAGTCTGTGTGAGACAATTGAGTTAAATGCTCATCAAACTTGTGTCTTCTTCTCTCCGGGCTCATGGTTAAACTGCGTTTTTAAATCGCCCTCACAGTTAGGAGGAGCCATGTGACAGAATTCTGACCAAAGATGTATGGGCACAAGTGCTCCCACATCCAGCCCTGGCTCATAAATGATCCTTCGTGATGCTCGTTTCTCTCTCCTCTTGACTGCTCACCTGATACGAAAATCCCAACAAGGACCTCAAGGCCCCCAGGGACATTTGCGTCCTTAGCAGGAAACCTGGGTCCGTGAATGTGACTGTGTGAAGCAGAGCTCCCCCACCAGCCTGCACCAGGCCAGGACAGGAGCAAACCACAAACCTTAAGTTGATTCACTGAGATCTGACAGTTGTTTGTTACACACTTAGTCTACCCTCTGAATACAGGGTGGGGCAAAGCAGGCGTACAGTTGTGAGGACATGAAACACAGAGTTTATGCTTCTATTACTATGTATTAATTATTTGTACTATTTTCCATACAAGTAACTATAAGCCTACCCTTGCCCCACCCTGTATAAACTGAAAGGGGAAATCTCTACGGTAGCTCTACTGCACTGTGATTAGCTTGAAGGAGACCAAACCTTAAGTCACTTTTATTGCCCCAGCCTCTGACTGAAAGCATACCGCCCAACTGGAGAGGATGAGAGGGGGCAGGGGAACAGAGAAACATCTATAAAATATGTTAAGATACGTTATTATATGCCATGTGCAAAATTAAATTAGCTCTACAGTCAAAGTAAAGTGTGCAGTGAAAAAAAAGAGCAGAGAACAATTACTTGTTACTGGGAGCATCTGGAAGCCTTCATGGAGGAAGGGGAAAGATAAGTAGATTTTCACCATTAGAGGAGGAGAAAGGGAACTCGACTAGTTAAGAAAAAACATTTTAACTTAATCTTTTTACATTTTTTCCATGACCATTTAGTCCCCTTATATCCCTCGCCCCCTGCCATCACCACACTGTTTTCTGTGTCCATGAGTCCTTAAAAAGTGGCATTATCTGCCCTGGCTGGTGTAGCTCAGTGGATTGAGTGCAGGCCTGAGAACCAAAGGATCACGGTTCAATTCCCAGTCAGGGCACATGCCTGGGTTGCAGGCCAGGTCCCAGCAGGGGATGCAGGAGAGGCAACCGTACATTGATATTTCTCCCCATCTCTCCTTCCCTTCCCCTCTAAAGAAAAATAAAATAAAATCTTAAAAAAGAAAGCTTCTAATTAAAAAAAGAAGTGGCATTATCTTCACCAGAGTTTTAGAAAACCAGCTCTGACAATACTATGAAAAATGAATTTGACAAGCACAAGATTGGCATTAGCACCTGCTAAAAGGGTATTATGATAACGAATGGTAAAGTGTCCTGCCACAGGCTCTGGGACTCTGAGTGGCAGCAATGATAGGAAATTAGATCGACAAAGACATTTGGATTAGCCAAGAATTGCGACAGAGTGCCAGGCCAAATTAAAACCACCATGCAGATATAGATAAAGCTTAGTTGTGGTTAGAGGAATTTTCATTTTGAATCATGACTATGTATTTCCATTTATCATGAGGGATTTTCATGGGTAGCCCTGTGCAGTGCACACCAGAGAAAATTTGACTTCCTGTTATTATTAATATTAATCTCCCGTGGTTACCAGCTGACAGTGACCGATGAGGCAGTATACAAGACCAGGTAATCTACCATGGCATCAGTAATGCTAAGAATGGGACAAATTAATGGGAAAATTTAGCTAGATCAGGGTAATGCAATCCTATACGATACTCCCTAGTTTTAAACATTCCCAGGGCTTCTTATCACCTGCAGCAATGTCTCAGATGGTGATTCTTAGACCCCCTGCATGTAGATCACCTGAAACACTGGAAGGTCATATTCTCGCTCACTTAAGTCTCACTAGTGACCTACTTAATTATAACCTAAGTAGATAAGATTTAGGAATTTGAATTTTAAACATCGTCTCCCTCGCTCCTATCATGTGATCCTTTATCACACTGAAGTTTGGGAACCAGTACCCTAAAAATAAATTCATGTGTCTCAGCATGGTGGTGAAAATGCCTTTGTAAACTTGCCCCAACCCTCTTTCATCCCTCCTCATTCTTCCCCGCTGGTCCTATATTCTAGCATACAGAATGAATAACCATTTCTGAATATACTGGCCTTCCCTCCCACCTCAAAACGCAACATATATTATTCACATTGTCCAGAAAACTTCCTCCCTGACCATTTCCCATAATTCCATTCATCGCAATACATTATAGCTACTACATAACCTTTTGGAAAAGATTTAGAATCAGTACATGAAGCTTTAGCTAGATCTTTGCTGAGTTTGTGATCAACTCCATGTCCGCCGTGTTGTAAGAAGGGCACGTGACCGAGTCAGCCCTGGGTCTCCTGGAGCCAAGCGGATCCTGCCATGTGACGGCACTCATCACTCTGAAAACCACTCTTCCGTGGAGTGAGACAGGCTCAATGGCGTAGGATTGGTTTTCAGAAATATTTGAATAAATGATTAGACTAGAATAATTGTATCAACCCCTCATTTCATTCTGGTTGATTTAAACAGTTTTTATGCTTGTTCAAATTATGGCCAATTCAGTTAAAAGCCAGTCACTTAAATGTTTGAATACTAAACAATGGGTTGATTGAATAGATTTTTCACTCTTCAACTGTGTAGCGTTGCTGCATTGAGCCTTGGCCTAGTACAGAATACAACACTGGCCTTCTGTCTTCGCTGTGCAGCCAGCGCAGGTGCAGTTCACATCTATGGGCAATTGCAAATGGGCATGAATTATTCATGCAGGTGGAATCCAGTCCATCACGCCCACAGCCCAGTCAAGCAGGTTAGGCTACAGGGAAAACACTGCTTGCACCTGTCTCCATGGTTATGTCGCAGCCTCGAACCAGCCAAATGTGGGGAGGCCAAGAGTTGAGGAACTCTACTCTGTTTTGGAGGATGCTGTCCTAGGGCAAATTTTCTATAACACACTGGCCGCTGCTGACATCACAGTCTCTTGGACATCATGGCAAAACACACAAAAAATGTGTCCTTGTCACACTTCCCTTACGCATCCCTATGGCCGTGGCTTTCACAATGACCACAGACTGCCCACCACACTCTGCTTTCACATTACACTATCTGATATCCAAAATTACTTTTGACTTCTACCGATAATTGAAAAACACCATATTGTTTCAGACGCATAGATCTTACGAGACAATGTGATTAGGATAATGGTAATTTAAGGCTTTCCCACATGTAGTCCTTCATATCCACACTGCTCTCTCTCTCTCCTCTTGCATGAATACATCCTTCTCATCCCCGCTCTCTCATTTTAAATGCCAACTTCACAATGAACCTTCCCTGACCACTCCATCTAAGGGGATGGCATCCTTCCCCCAGGCTCTATCATATCACCCTATTGAAGTACTTTATAGCACTTCCTTCACTGCTCAATTGTTTATTTACTTGTTTACTGCTTATGTCTTTTGGGATAAGCTTTATAAGCCCCATGAGGAGAGGAACTATGTGCAACGCACTGCTCTGTTCACAGCTGATAATAAGAATACCTGGCACATAGAAGGCACTTACTAAATATTTGTTAAGTGAATGGATGATTGGAAGACCTATCTCAAGAAGGATTTATATTCTTGGAAGAGTAGCTCTTTAATAACCCAAATCAAGTGATTGTTAATGGGCAAAAGAAATAACTCCCTTTACACCTTTCCTTTTGCTACTGTGCCTGCACTAAATAATTGTATAATCTGAATTTGTATTGTTCATGCCACAGACATAAGCACACATACAGACAGAGAAGTCAGTGTCTGCTGGGGTATGTAACACTCTGGAACAACACTTGCAAGGCAGGCAGAGCCTATGTCTGTGCAGTGGGCAGTTGAATGGGACTGAAATAGGGAAGCGACCAAAAACCAAGTGGGCCTTAGCAGAGGGTCCCCCTCCCCGAGTTCAGATAGCGGTACCAGCCTGCACTGAGCCAGCCAGGAGATAAGGGCGCGCAAGAGGACACTGACCAACCAAATAAGGAAATTTAAACTAACCTCTGCATTCCTCTGCATTAGCCCAGAAGGGAGGCTTTATAAGCTACGCAAATCCTTTGTTTGAGCGCCCAGAATTTGGAAGCTGTCTCCTCTGGGCCCACGCATGTAATAAAGGCTTACTCCGTCACCCCAGATCGTGTAAGAGTTCGTTTTTCCACAACAGGACCACAGCTGATCCTTGACTTCCTTTGTCTTCCTCCCTGCTCCTGATTGCCCGGGCCAGGTTATTCATGGAGCAACCCAAGTAGATCATAGAGCTGGCTCCAATGACTGATTTGGTCCATGTGCACATCCCATAAGTGAGCATACAAGCAAACAAGAATTAAAAAAAAAAAGACCTTCTTTAAGTTCTCAGTACTCTGCTTATTAGTGTTTACTATCATTCAACCCTGAGAATACAGAAGTAAAATATTAATGCATGCACTTAACACTAATGTCCATAATAATAATGAACGTCTCTGTAGCCGACTTAGTGCCTGGAGAACAGAATGTTATATGCATAATTTCTTGGTTTTGTTTTATGATAATTGGTAGCAGTTGGTATTAAATCGTAACTATCCAGCTCCAAGACAGCATTGAAAAGCACCAGCCCTCAACGAGAGTTATCCTCAGGGTAAATACATGCTAGACTTCCATGATGAAAAACCCACTAAATAAGACAAACCTGTTTTTCTCGGCCCTTCCCATGTACACACACACAGTTCAGGAAAGAGATAACTAAGCGTGTTAAGGAAATATAAAGCCATGCCTAACAATGACAAATGTCAGGGCTACCGTCTTCTGCACAGCTAGAAATCACCGTGCTGTGTGGGAGTAAACAGCTGTATTGCAAACACAGATGAAGAGCCTATCTGAGGCAAACAGCCCAGAAAAAAATAGAGAGGAAAAGTGGGGGTGGAGAACAGGGAACACTGGCAAGCTTTATCTCCAATGAACACAATGAGCTTCTTAAAGATGGCAATAAAAAGAGTTTCTACCATTTGCCTGGAAAAGAGAAAGCACACAGCATTTCTCCAGGCCAATCCCTGCAAAGCCCCTGAAGCCTTACTCAACACCCTCTGGAAGCAGCAAGGTTTTGGTGTTGGCCTGGACTGAGCGCTGTCCCTCAGCTGTCACTGAGGAGTTCTCCTGGAAGTGTGGTCTCCAGACCAGCAGCAGGAAAGGCAGCACCAGGGAAGCTCTTTAAAATGCAAATTCTCAGCCCCTACCCTAGACTCACCGAATCAGAAACTCTAATCAGCAGTTTGTTTCAACAAGCCCTGCAAGTGACTTTGTGCATGCGTGCTCAGATGGAAAGGCACTGCTCTGAGCCCTGGCGGGTGGGCAGGAAGACTGGTTCTCCCCGTACGTTACTCCAAGGGCCACGTCAGCCCCTCTGAACTTCAGATGGCCCTTGTTATAGATTGAAGTGTGTCTTTCAAAGTTCACCTGTTGGGGGTCTAACCCCCAGGACCTCAGAATAGGACTGTATCTGGAGACAAGTTCTTTAACAAGGTAATTACGTTAAAATGAGGTCATTAGGGTGGTCCCTCAGTTAATATGACTGGTGTCCTTATACAAAAAGAGATCAGAACACAGGAGAAACACCAAGCATGCAGCCATCTGGAAGCCAAGAGAAGTGGTCTCAGGAGAAACCAAACCTGCCAAAACCTCAATCTTGAACTCCCAGCCCCTAGAACTGTGAGAAAATAAATTTTTGTTGTTGAAACCACTCAGTGTGTGGAATTTTGCTTGGTAGCCAGACAAAGTGGCACGGGCTCCTCTCTTCATACCCCACCGCTCAGCAGGCTTCTCCTCGCGGTGCTCTCCTGGGTTTGTCTGAGGTTTGCTGTCACTGAGCTTAGTATGTGGTGCGACAATAACCTCAGTTCCATTCTCTCTTGCCTACAAGACTGTCTTTACGTTTGATTCCCCAACACATAGTACATGCACAACTCAGAGAAACCATTCAGTTAATATTAGAATAAATAATAGTGGCTTGGAGAATTACTCGGTAAGGCCTCATAATTTAACCATCTCTGACAGTAAAACTTATAGAGCTGAAAAGCACCTTTGTGACTGAGAGCCCTCTGCAACCTCTGCCTGTCTTCGACCATACATAAAGACTGCGAGGAAATTCAGGTGACCTAGCTTTAAATCTCTACTCTGCTACTTATTTGTCACGTGACCTAGAACACATTTCTAAAATGTTCCTAGCCCCAGTCTCCTTATCAGTAACATGGGGATTAAACAGCACCTACTTTTCATGTGTGGTGTAGGGAAGATTAAGCCAGATAACTTTGTCAATGACTTAGTGCTATTACCCACACATAACTAATATTTACTGAGTGCTCGTTATCAATGAAAAAGTTCCTTACAGACAAAAATAATTCACCTAAAGCCCAAGGGATCTTACACGATTTCTGACCTGAAAGAGTGTGAGTTTTGCAGGACACTGATTTACCTTCCCGTTTCCTCCCTGCTCTCCTCAGTCTGGGCTACTTCTGCATTTCCTACTCCTGCTCCTTTTCATCCCTCCAAATACTATTGTGAATCAATCTGACAATTTCCCAATTTTTGTCATTTTTATCTATGTAAGAAAGATAACTTACTAGTGATTCACTACCATTTGAATAAGATATTATCATTCGAAGGCAGCTTTGTGATTCAGGTGCCCGAGACGGATTCAGTTCTGATTACTTGTGAGGATGGAACCGCTGTTAGCACAATGGAAATAATTAAGATAACATACTAGAAAAAACATCAAGCTAAGAGTGAAGAGCCTGGCATGTATACCTGGCTCTTTCACTAGCCGATTCCGTAACTGAACAATCAGTTACCTCTTTAAGCTTCCATTTCCTTACCGTAAATGGCACAGTGAACTTTTCCTTGACAAGGAACATCTTTGAAAAACATTTTCCTAATGTTGTGCAATCAAGCTAAGAGCCTGAAGAGCTAGTGGGTAGAGAGAAAGATGTGGGGGGAAAAGATGAGACTCTGAGGAATGAGTCTCACGTGATTCCTGGTAACGAGGCTAGAAAAAGTGTGGGTGACAGGACACACAATGAGGCTTTTTGAGTCACTAGGTAAGGCTTGTATGTCCTAATCTGTAGCTAATGCTCACCTGTGTAGGCGAACATCATAGAGCTCGGAGGTACCATCAAGGCAGACAGGTCACTGAAACTCAGGTTCCCAGGAAATGGGATCTGAAATAAAATGTAATCGTATCAGGGATGCTCAACTTCCTCTACGCTATCCGTTGTCTTTATTCTAAGTATATCTGTACAATCATCAGGCTTGTACAATCATTGGGTTTTATTCATAACGATTACAATCTTGGTACTTTTCTCTCGTAAGTGAAATTAGCATTCTCTCATAAACTGTAAATGCTAAATTGCTAATAGTCTCCCTGGGGCTTTCCTCACATGACGATGCTTTCAATGATTCCATCCCAGTTTAGTATATTAAAATATCATGATTTATACTCTTAAGCATAATAATTTCCCTAAGGCTTGATGTAAAAATGGTAGATGTATTTTTTTAAATAACTCAGTAAAACCTTGGGTAAATGCTAATCAAATGGCCAGTCCCAAAGAAACAGCCATTTTTTTTTAGCAATTGACATCACAATCAGAAACTAATAATTCTTAGAGAATTCAAAACTCTGTAACAAAAAACTGAAGTCTCAGACCAAAAAAACCATGCAAATTACAACAGTGGTTTTGAAAGAATTTGTGCATGTTAATTACCATCGGCAAGGTCCATAAAGCATGAAATTTCACACTTTGTCAGACTAGTTCCAGGTAGGGAGCACCATAGAATCTAATGTTTATTCCATTGGAAAAGTAAGAAAACAATTTGCAATAAACCAATGGAAATAACTGCCCTTTTCCCTACCATTTTAGGGACTCTAGGGAACCTAGGTACACAAAAAAAGGTAGCAGCGACCAAAAAACAAATTACAGCGTATGATCAGGGAATACAGGGATCTGCCCACAGTTTCCGAAATACAACTCTGCTGTGTTTGAAATTCCTGTGAGACCAAACTTCTAACTACATTCTAGTTCAGAGGAAAACTTTGAAAAAATCAAAATAATTTATAGAAGGCTAAGAATCCAAAAAGGGCCACATTGAAAATTCTTTTCCATATTTTTTCCCCTTTTTAACTAAAGGGAAAAAAATGTGTGTGAGGCTGAGGGCATCCAGAGACTTTGAGAGCAGAGTGGGCAGGTGGCGAGCACAGGGCTTCAGTGTGCCAGCCCTGAGGGACCAGCGCCCTCCAACACAGGGGTCCAGCCAGTGAAAGGAGACAGAGCACGGAGGAGTGCTTGGCGAGGGTTACTGCGGTGGGGAAGGGAGGATGAAGGGGTGGGGGTTACAACTCAAACCTGGAAGTGGCATTACATCATTTTATTCCACTGCAGTGAACAGAACTCAATAATCTGGTCTCATCCAACTACAAAGGTGTGGTATATATTTGGCCTTTGTCCTGCTCCTTGCAGGAAGCTCCGAAAACCATTGGAATTGACTGGGGTGAGAGTGATAAAGGTGTCTTTTGTTATGTTAATAAGATGACTTGGAAAAAATGCCTGAGGATGGGAGCTAATTGCCAGTGGAAACAACCTCTTGGTTACAGAGTTGGAGCTTTCAGTCCCATTACTGACTTCTAAGGAGAGAAGAGGGGCTAAATATGGAGTACAATCAGGAATGGCTAATGATCTCATCAGTCATTCCCATATAATGAAGCCTCAACAAAAACCCGAAGAGTTTAAGGAGCTTCCCCCAAGGAGAGGTGCAGGGAGGGTGGTGGGTCCAGAGCGCATGGAACTCCTCATCCCTTACCCCACACTTGCCCTGCGCATGTCTTCCATCAAGTTGTTCGCGAGTTATATCCTTTTATGATAAACCAGTAATCTAGTAAGCAGAATGTTTCTCTGAGTTCTGTGAAAGAGGTGCTCTGATAACTTAATTAAACCCCAAGAGGGAGTCATTTGAACCTCTAATGTATAACTGGTTGATCAGAGGTACGGGTGTCAATATGGGGTTTCATTTGGCATTTAAAATGAGGTTGAGGGGGGCAGTCTTCCTCCTCAGTCCTTGATGAGGACCGAGCACTCCACCTGTGTGATCTGACATTGTCTCCGTGTAGACAGCATAGGACACCCAGCTGGTGTCCAAGAATGCCTTGATGTGGGGAAAGAGCCCACACATCTGAATTGGCATCAGTGGGAAAAGGAGACTGCCAAATTTACTCTAGCTCTTGATGGAAATGAGAAGACAGAGGAACTGAGAGGAAAGTTCTCCTTCACTGGACACAAGACGGTGAAACAGAGGGACTGGGCAGTTGACATGGGAGAATGGCAGTTTAGTTAAATAGCAAGAACCTTGAAAGAGTAGAGATCATGCCAGAAGGTGCAGAAGCAGCGGACTTGGGAGTGTCAATGGGAAAGAAGGGAGATATCACTGAATAGTATTTTCTTACAAAAAAATGAAAAAATAAAGTCATCTCAGAAGATGTAAAGATTACATATTGGTTGTGTAAAGGCAATAGAAGAGAAGCTCACGCCTGAATCTTATATACAAAACCCCGAGTTCAGATCTCTGCTTTGCCTCTTCCTATCTATGTAACATTGGACAAGTTACTTAACTTCTCTGAGATATGGTTTCCTCATCTACGAAGTGTGAGGGATCACCACCTCACAACACAAAGTTGTTAGGCTTATCTGAGATTAGTAATGAATATAATAAGAGTGCCTGGCATATAGTAGGCACCTGGTAAATGTTTGCTATTGTCAACTACATCACTACATCACTACATCACTGAAGACTGCTTTATATTTTGGTAATAAAAGACATACATCTGTTTTATGCCTCTTAAGTAGTAATTTCTAATGAGAAAGCCTCATTCCAAGACTATTTTACCTAGAGTTATCCTGTATACTTTGTAATCCAAAGTAATCCTTTTCTGACTTAAGCATCTCCAGAGAAGATAATAATATACTGCAACAAAATGCTGTCCCTGGATGGCCTGAGTCTTCGGAGGAACCACCCACAGAGGAGACCGAATAGACATGGGCCAAGAGCAGAGCCAGGACCTGGCACCTTCACCCAAGAGAACCATAGATTGTCTGCATGAAAACTTTTCCCAAATTCTGTAGCGAAATTCCCTTCCCTTTCCTGAGAAGCACCAATGTCTTAGGGCACATCCATTTCTAGGAACACATTCGTGTCAGAGGGGCAGCTTCAGGGACTCAAGGCAGCAACATCAGTCCAGCTGCAGTCCTTTGCCAAGGAAACAGGCTGGCCTGCAAACAAGGAAGATGAGCAGCGGGAGGACTGCTGTGAGAAAGAACTGGCCGGGGACCAAGGGCAGGACAGACCCAGCTCACTTGGGAGGAGAAATGAAATGGACAGTGATGAGCAAGACTACTCTGGGAAACCCCAAAAAGTAATGCCACCAAATAAGCGTGCTAATTGTACCTTAAAGTAACACCCCAGTGAAGGTCTGTGGGTCCAAGAACAGCTACATGCTAACCAGGCACAACCTCCTTGTGTAGAGTGAAACTTCATCCTCCTTTGCCTGGGGCTGTCTTGGTTTATAATTGCTGTCCCAATGGGACCCCTTTTCACATCCAAAGTATCTTTAGAAAAGCCACCTTTGATTTGCCAGAGCTGTGGGCTCTTCTAGAAAAGCTGGAATCCCTGTTCATACTGAGAGGCACTCAAGACGTTTCTGGCCATGTCAAGAAGCCTCAGGAGGCAAGCCAGTGGCCAATAAAAGACAGCGTAGCTTCTTATGCCAAAAAGCAGCTTTGGTGCCACCAACTTAATGTGCTTTGAAGACTTAATGCACTCGAGAGCACATAGCCTTGTGATACTCTTGATTGTCATAACTTGATTTCAAAGAGGCATAGAAAGCCACATGTTTGCACAGGGACAGCCGACATCAGTCTGGTAGAAAAATTTCTCCTAAGACAGTTGAATAAAACGAAGTGAGACTCATCTGAAAGGCAATCTGCGTCCTTAATAGGCTTCTCTTGCTTATATTACATTGAATTCCCTCCCAGACGAGCTGCTTGCTGTCAGAAAGGCAGAGCCTTCATCTGGGTCACTGAGTCCATCTCCTGTTGCGGCCCAATACTCTGTATTTGTTATTAAACTACATTTGGTACTGTCATCTGCCCAGGTTGCCTAATGTCACAAAATGAATCCCCACCACTGTGACATTTAATTGGAATAATTCTAGCAATTACAGACTGTTGAACACAGTTCAGTTCCTGCAGTCAGTCGGGAGAAAAGGCTGTTGTTGAATCAAAATGTGGGTCAGGTCACGGGAGCACCCACGTTGAGGCATCACGTCAACAATAACACATTTAATCCACACTTATTAACGACCTGACTGTGCCAAGGGGTGGAGTCTCGGTCCTCGAGAAACTTACCATCTAGAAGAAGAGAAATATGACGGTAACTAGAATGCTGCCTTAACTCGAATGGGAGCTGTTCCTCACACAGATTTCGTAATCATGATTTGGGGGACCCAGCCTGTCAAATAGTCTGCCAGTACAGCTCATGTTTATTCTTGTGTTTCGGTTTTCTCACTAACTACCACGACAATCAGAGATACTCTTAAGCTAAAGCATATTAATAATAAATGTTACCCCACTATTGCATTTTCAACATGTAAACCCATGTATGAAATGCTGATTAAAATAATGCAGCTTTTAAAAAGACATCAGAACATCAGCATCTAATGAGTATTTTCCCCTTTAAAGTGATGATTATCAGTGTTCTTATTCTAGTAATGTTGTCATTGCTCAAAACATTTTTGAAATCTTGCTTTAAATTTGGCTTTACCAGCACCATTCGCTCAAAAACCTTCAATGGTTGAAAACTGCATACACTTGGGATTGTTTTTTGGAAGCAAAAACGTCATACAGCTGGGATTGTGTTTTTGGATGTAGTCATAAGGCGTGATAATGAGTAACTTTTATTCAAACTGAGTAATCAGAATCAAAGAATGGCTATAATAGAAAAAGATTATTTTTTTATATTTTATGAAATGATGACAAGTGTTAGAAGTAAATGGTATCTTCATAGGTTGAAAAAGGCAAAACTATTCAGAAGGGAAAATGAGCCACCATGGGCTCACCTGGAACTTAGCATTAAGAAGTGGGAGAATATTCTGGAAAAGTACTCTGTAGAGTACACTGGAAAAGAAAGCATTAATCTTTTGTTTTTGAATGCCTAGTGGCCAGCATAGTGAACAGCATATAGTAATCACCCCACAAATGTTTACAGGATAAAACTGTAACAAGTTGGTTCCATTATCTTGTTGGAACAAAATAATTTTGACTGCACATGTATGTGAAAGCCATGCAGACTGCACTTCACATATTACTATCCCATGATGTCACATGTTTGCCAGTCCTAGAGCCTCTTTCATGGACTCTAATTCTCAACCCCACGTTTCAGTTTTGCAATTGTCATAATTTTAAAATACAAAAGGTACAAGGATTACCAGAAACAATGTACTCATCAGCTAGATTTAATAAATGTTATTGTCTAGTCATTTTTTAGGACTGAAACACACACACAAAAATGATAGTTGATAGTCACTGGTGTTGTAGTCAGCAGGATAAAGAAAAGACACGAAAAGCGTACGTAGAAAATCGTGTCCTTTCCTATCTGGCTGCCACTGTAAACTTCCTCTTTTTTTTTCTTATTGGATATTCTCCTGACTCTTCAAATTATATCTCTAAAACTTTGCTTTTACTTTGTGCTTCCACCTGGCTCTTGGAAAGACTTTTGTAATTTGGTGTTAATGGCATATTTTGGACTGTAATCTCCATTTCACTTCTTTGGAGTACATTTTCCTCCCAAATTTTTCTTCCTTTCCATTGAGCCCAAGTTGCAAATAATAATAATTTCCTCTAAACACCCACCTTGGCGGCTCCTTTATGCACTCCATTTTACTCCCAGCTATGTCCCTCAACCAGACCCTGTAGAATAAAAACAACAAAAAAGCCTCCAATTTTAAGAGAGAATCAAGCCATTATGCTATGTTATTTCACTGTATTTAGGTACTATGTTTATCATGTTCTAATGTTCCATGCTTCTTGGCAGCAAAGAACACTGCTTTATTGTGGCATTTTCAAATGAAAACTCCGTGACAGTAACAGTTTCCAAAGAACTCTCATTTACCTTGGCAACATTTACGAGTGGTGGGGGAAAAAAATACATAAAACCACCGCTTTGAGCAAAACGCTACAATGATTATTTAGCAAACAAGCTCACATATTAGAACGGCAGAGGGAAGATTGCTTCTACAGACTAAATTACACTTCACACACAGGCGCTGTTGAATGGCTTTCTACAGAGGTTACGTTTAAATTATAGCTCTTGCTAAGCAAACATCTCATGGTTTGTATGTGAATTTGAATTACGCATCTAGCAGGCAGCATGTTTATGGAAAAAAGTCAAGTCGATAGATTGCTAAATTGCTACAACATTTGTAAGGGACAATGAAGAAGCTTTGAGAGAGGTCCCACTTACTCTCCAGTAAGGAAATGGTTTGGCAATTCTGGACCACAGTGAGCGATCAACCTCTGATTTCATTCAGGAGCACCCAAAATTTGCTTTAGGGCTTCCTCTTTAGAAATATAATTGAACGCCTTATGCTTGGAGATTCTGGAAAAGTACATTGTATGACTTCCAATTTTCTTTTAATTCCTAGAAATAAGGCAAATCTGTGAGTGGTCCAAATCCAGGAGCGATGTGTTCACCAGCAATCAAGACAGGCATATCAGGTGAAAGGACAACATTAGTTAAATG
>PVKM010035287.1:0-15240 GCA_004027735.1 Carollia perspicillata | reverse complement strand
CAGGTGCTACGTGACTGCTGGGTTTATCTCACCATGTTAGCTCACCAAGAGCAAAGTCCTGAGCACTCTCTCTCTCTCTCTCTCTCTCTCTCTCTCTCTCTCTCTCTCTCCCTCTCTCTCTCTCTCACACACACACACACACACACACACACACACACACACACACGTGCACCCCCCACAGAAGTGCCTTATATGCAGGGGTCAAACCAGGTTCTTTACAGCTGCTATCTGCCTGGCTGAGGTTCTTCAATCTTTTAACTGTGTGAAATGAAGATGTAAGAATCCGGTGACTCTGTCCATTTACTTGGTGAGCTAAGCCTCCTGCCTTCTGGATGGTTTGGTTTCAGGGGACTGGGGTTGGGGCAGGGAAGCTGAGGTGCGAAGGGAGGCTGGGGCAACCCTGAACTTGCTGCTGGTTGGGGAGCCTCCTCTGGGCTCCCATCAGCTCGGGGAGTAAGTGCTGTGCCAGCGTGAGCCACGTGCGTCCTGTGACAGGTGTCAGGCAGAGCTCATTATGGGGGATAATGTGAGCAGAGTGACATGGAGTATCTGCTCTCTTCCCCCTGTTACACTTGTCAGTTGCTCTCTTTCTCTGGCAGGTGAGCTACAGGGTTTGATTACCCGTGTGTAGGATCTCTCCGTAACAAGCAGGCAGAGGAGATGATTGGCTGCTCGATCACATTGTCTGGAAGCTGCTTCCAGTAGCCCTAGAAATGGGACCAGGCCAGGTCCTGGTGGCCAGCTCCAGTGGAAGGGCCTCTGCCTCTCCCATCCAGGCCGTATAACAGGTGGGACTCAGAGAACGAGGGGGATGCCATTACAGTTGTTGCCCTGACAGAAGAGACATTGGGAATAACAAAGTGCTCTAGAGAGTGTGGTGGCAGAATGGCCCTGCCTCTTCCTAGAGAGGCATTTGTGTTCCACTGGAGGGCCTCCTAGAGAGGGCTGTCAGTTGTCTGGCTCATCTGTGGCCTGGAGGTTCTCAGAAGGAAAGGACGTTAGATCTGGAAGGGCCAGGACTCCTGAGCTGGCTGGCCACCAGAAGTGCCTGTGGGGCTCCCTCATCACACAGAGCCTGGGCCCCATCCCAGAGCTTTAAATCACTTCTCTGAGAGTAGGACCAGAAATCAGCATTGTACCAATTCCTCAGGTGGTTTTGATACATAGCCAGAATTGGGGACTGCTGATCCAGCCTTGTCCCTGTCCTTATATTACAGGTGTGGAAGCCAAGGCCAGAGTAGTCAGTTTAGTTATCTGACATGTGCCAGAGTGGGTCATTTCCAAGTGCCAGGAGGCCCCACAGAACAGATTCTGGGAAGGCGACTGAGAGCTGTGCAGCGTGACGCTGACAACACAGAGAGCACGCGTCTGGGGTGGGGGAAGGGTGGGGAGTCGGAATGTGATCCAGAGGCTCCCAAGTGGAAGGCTGACCTGAGGGGGCTCGTCATGGGTGTGCAGGATATGGCAGGGCATGCAGGATGCAAGTGGGTTGGGAGCTGTACATGGGCACAAAGTCCCTAGGACAGTAACAGCTGGCAAGATGCTGGTCCTGGATTTACTAGCAGTCATTGTGAGGCTTACTCCCTGGGCAGAGGAACAGGAGAGATTCGCCTAGGACAGAGATGGAACCATGGCCACAGAAGAAATGAGGGTTTGAGTGGAAGCCAGCATAGGAAAGGAAGAAGGTCACTCGCTACATCACCAAAGACCTTTTCCCTCTAGACCAGAAGGGGAGCTGGCAACACTGGCTTGGCCTGAGCTGAATGTGGGGTGTGGGGAAATGAAGGGAAGGAAGTGAGGCCAGTATGCAAATGAGCATGCAATTCTGGGTGACACCAGTAAATCAATCTTGCTCCCCCAAACCCTGACCCTCCAATGGGGACATCCCTTCATGATGACTACACTCCTTGAGTTGAAAGAAATACACAATCCCCCATGGGGCAAACAGACAGAGCCCTCAGTGCCTATCCTAAACCATCTGCCCTCTCTCTGACATCCTGTGTGGGGTAGGCACTGTTCTAAGATGAACCCCAATGACCCCCACACTCACCTGTGAATATATCACTAATGTGATTATGTTATGACACCACTGACCTTAGAATAGGGGGATTATTGGGGTGGGCCTAATCTAGTCAAACAAGCCCTTAGAAATAAGAGTTTTCTCTGGCTGGCGGCAGAGGGGAAAGTCAGAGACAAGCATGGGAAAAATTGAATGAGTCACGCTGGTTGAAGATGGAGGGGCCCCAGGGAGGAGTGAGGAATAGGGACGGGGAAGTCTGCAGAAGTGGAAAGCAGTTCCTGGCTGACAGCCAGCGAGGTTGTTGGGACGTCAGTCTTACAGTCATAGGATCTGAATTTTGCCAATATCCTGAAGGATTTTGGAGGTGAAATCTTCCCCAGAGTCCCAAGAGAGGACCAGGCTGGCCAACACCTCTATTTTGGTATACTGAGATCTTGACCAGAGACCTCAATTGAGCCTGCTTAGACTTCTGACCTACAGACTGTGAGATAAAAATGGGCATTGTTTTAAGTCACAAAATTTTTGGCAGTTTGCTATATGCGTCAGTAGAAAATTGCACAAAGTCTAACATTCACCTTGCCTGGAATCCATCCCTCCTGATTTCTGGTTCACTATTGGTGGGAAAAATGTCACCTGGGTGCCCATCCTCTTATTCAAATTGTTCAACCCCCTGGAGACTTCCTACACCTTGAGTGAGTTCTGCCCTGTGGGTGGAGGGTCAATTATCTCTTGTTCTCATTGTAAGAGCAGGGATGACAGAAGCATCGTAAATGTCAAGAACGACCTAGACTAGTGGCTTCCAACCTTTCCACTCCTCACCAGTAGTAAGAGCAGTAAGAGTGATGGTGATAAGAGCTAAGACAATGCATGCTTCCCCCGTGCCAGACAGTGAACTAGTATGTTCTCTGTATTATCTCATTCAATCCTCATACTAACCCTATGAGATGGGTATTACTATGATCCCCACTTTGTAGATAGAGAAACTGAGGCCTAGAGAGCTGAGACTAGTGTAACTTGCTGTTAACGGGTGGTTGAGCCAGGATTTGAATCTGTGTGTGTGGCTCTAGAGTCTATGTTCTTAACAGTCACATAATCTCTCCCACTCTTTGCACCATGCACTGCATTTTAAAAGATTTTTTTCTCCCAAACAAACTGAATTTATCAAGTAATAATTTGTTTTCCCATTTTTTATTAATCAAAGCTATGTATGGCTGCCAATCGGGATTCATATCAGCATGAGATTAACAGTGTTATCACACTGAGTTGATATAATTTCAGCCAAAAGCAAAGAAATGATGTCTCAGTTAGCAGTCTGTGCAGCCTTATCTTTGGCTAAGTGTGTTGTTTCTGCTAGGCATACAGAAATATTAGAAATAGCTCCTGAGCTCCCATTACTACCAGTGGGAACCTGCAGGGGTCTGAGGACTGCAGAGGGGACCACTGGTCTAGATCTTCCAGACCCTCTTCATCTTTTCCACTCAAGCCTCTGTGTCTCTGCAGCCTGTTCAGATACGTTTCCTCCACAGAGGGGATTGCAGAATGATCCTTTGTCCCCAACCACTACCAGTGCCAGTAATGGAGTGAACAGCGTGATTTCTTCTCCAATCCTTTCCCAATGCACACAAGCACACACACATGTACATGGGCATACACTCATGGACACACACACTACAATGAGTGTGCCACCACCACCTTCAGGAATGTGGGCTTGTTAAATAGACTCCTTCCCCAAATCTTTAAATTCCCTACTCACTCCTGCACACACACACACCCCTCACTATCCTCTCCTTCAACAGTATAAAATATAAAACATTCCAATCCCAAATCTCCATGAGTGTACAGATGCATTAATATATGTAAGTGAGGATAGTCATTCTTTCCATCCTGACTGTATGGAGTCTGAACTCTATTTTTCATATCATGAATCTAGTACAATGAGCTCCTAAGTGTCATTCATTCACTCAAAATATATTTATTTGACACCTAGCATGTGCCAAGCTAGTTAGGTAGTACTGGAGATTTCTTGTAAATGAGGGCCAGGCCAGCACACACCAACACAATGCCTTCTGGTAGCCCAGAAGCCAAGCTGAGTCCCAGGAACCTATGGCTGAGGGCACAAGAGCCTGGGATCACCCAGGAACGGAGGAAGGACAATTGGAATGAGCCCACTCTGGGTCAGCAGAGATGGGTAAAAACGACCTTTTGAAAAGACCTTTTAGGCTGTTGCCCTGGGTTTCTCCTCTTTGTTGCCTCCTGAGCCTCCCCAGTTAGCCAGAATTCCAGTGGTATTTTTGGTGACAGTCCTCAGCTGGGATAAAAACTGACCACCAAGGGTCTGAGCATGGGCCACAGTTGCCTGGGGACATTGGAAGAAGGACCATGCTAGAAATTCCAACAGGACAGTTGGGGGCCAGAGGCTGTGAGCCAGGGGCCTGGTTTGGATGGGAGAGGTTCTCCACCTGCTCTTCACAGTACGTGGGGGCTCTGACCTATAGTTGTGAGGGACATGGGAACAGAAATTCTCCTTCTGTGTCATCACAATGAAAATAAACACCACTGACTGCATCGATAGCCTGCTTTAGAAATGATAAAATATTGCATAGACAGGAACAAATGCAAACCTCTCAACGAGCTTGCGAAACAGACTTGAGCAGGCATCAATGTCCCCATTTCACAGATGTGGCTCAGAGAGGGTAAGCAATTCACTTAGTGGAACAGCTAGGAGTGTGGAGAAGAAACTGGGCCCTAGCTCTGTTCTCTTTCCAGTACACCCAGTCAGTCAGTCATGTCAGTTAATGTGACATGGACCTGTTCCTGATGGCTGAGGGGACACACGTGAGCCAGTAAATTAGCTGGAGTCTGAGGGCATGCGTTAGTCCTCTAGAGCTGCAACAAATTCCACAACCAGGGGGCTTAAAACAACAAACATTGATTCACTCAGTTCTGGAGGCCAAAGGTCTGAAATCCAGGTTTCAGCAGGGTTGGTTCCCTCTAGGGCTCTGAGGGAGAACCTGTCTCATGCCTGTGTTCAGAACTTCTGGGGGGTGTCTGCGGTTCTTGTTCCCAAGCTTGTGCCACATCCCTCCAGTCTCTACCTTATCATCACACAGCACGCTCCTTGTGTGTGTCTGTGTCCGCAGTGGATTAGAGCAGGCCTACTCTCACCCAGTATGGCCTCATCTTAACCTGCAAAGACCCTGTTTCCAAATCAGGTCATATTCACAGAGTGGACATGAATTTTGGGGGGAACGCGATTTAACCCAGTACAGGGCTCATTAGGGCTGACCTTGTGAGAAGGGGAATTTGGTCAGTTAGGAATAAGGTGATGGTGTGCCAGAGAACTGGACTGCGGCGGTCCAGGCTTCACTTGACCCCTGGGGCTCCTGCTGCTCCTTTGTTGCAAAAGGACTGGACAAGAGAAGAAAATTGTCTTCCCCTCACTCCTTAACACCTTGCCCTCCTACCCCTTGCTGCCTTTGTCCTCCACCTCGTTGCCTTTGCCACAATCCTGACTGCTATTCACGGACAAAGATGTGCTAAGATGGTTGGCAAAGTGATTGCTATAGAACAACTATGGTTAAGTGAGCACTTACCATGCACCAGGTGCTGTACCGAAAGCTTAATATGTATTCTTTCACTTAATCCTCACAATAACTCTATGTTATAAAACCCATTTTCATTTCCATTCGCCACTGGAGGAAACAGAGGCTTTGGAAGGCCAAGCCATGTGTCTGGGGTCAACATGTAACTGGTGGTATGAAGAGGATTCTGGTCCACCTCATGGGAGAACTGGGGGCTTGAGTCTCTGGATACTCCTGACCCTTTTGTCCATTCCTGGCTTGTTCCCTGGGGAGTAGCATGTGGCCTGGGAGAACCGTGGAGGCCCCAGAATGGAAGGACTTGGGAACAGGAATCTTGTAAGGGACACGAAAAGGGAATGAGGAGGAGGGGGTTTCCATGTCAAACAGCTTTGAGCTATTTCTAGCCAATCAAACTGGCATGTTCTTTTTTGGCCATCTTCTGGGGCTGCTGAGGAAAAGAGAGAGGAGGATGTGAGGTTTCTACCTTCCTGCTGTTTCTGTGGGTCCTGGAGTTTCCCCACCCTATTTGCAAGGCCATAAATAATCGAGATGTATTACTCAGGGATTGCCATGGTAACATCTTCAGGTTACCAGGGATGCAAGATGCAAACAAAAGTATGCAATTAAATGTTTCTGGCCACTAGAGGAATCTAGCTGTGTAATATTGGGATGTGGGGAAGGGGACGGCAAGGAGGCCTTATTGCTTCTTTTTTCTTTCTGTCCTGAACTTCCTCCTCAGAGAGTTACAGCTCTGGGGAGTGTGTGTGGGGTTCTCTCCCCCTTCTCTTTTTCCTGGGCTCTTTCCAACCTACAAACCATATCTCTAACGTTCAACCAGCATCCTGAATTTAGCTCTAAAAGAGATGCCCTTGGCTCTCTCAATAAACACACCCTCTCCTAATTGGTTTAAGATTGAGTTGGTTATCCAACTAAAAATCATTCCCTCATATATCATCCTTTTAAATGGAATCAGCAGGCTGGCAAGTTGGTTTTCCCCAGATGCCGGGAGCATGATACAGGCATGGAATTATGGCTTTACAGAGAGAAGAAATCAGGGAGTGATCAATCTGGGCTGGGGTGCTCCCGTCCCTGGGGACCGAGAATGCTGCTCAGTGGCGACTGTCCTCCCTGGAGGCCCCACTTGGGAAAGAATTGGTCTGTATTCTCGGAGTTGCACAGCTACTGCAAATATGTCTCTAAGAGCCAAGAGGTGTTTGTTTAACATAAACTTGCTCTGCCTTCCTGTAATTTAAAATTGTGTTGGCAGGCCTCTGTGTGAACCTGGGGAGAGGAGGTCTTGCAGCTGCCTAGTTGCCTGCTCTGTGGCTCCACCTCTAAGAGATTAGAGCTGGACAAGAAGTCACAGGTCCTCTAGCTCAACGCCTTTATTTTAGGGAAAGGAACTGAGCTGGGAGGTGGGGCAACTTAGGCCAAATCACCCAGCTAGGAAGTGGCTCCACTCTTTCTAAAGCCCGATTTCCTAACTCAATGCATTTCTCCCATCTGGGGTCCCTACCTAGCCCTGGGATTATTGGGGTCTGCACACAACCTGGAGAAAGAGGGAGGGCTGAGGGGCAGAGACGTGCAGGCAGCCTCCAGGATGCTAGGTGATACCCCCTCAGCCCACCTAGTCTGGGGTGTGCCTGAGCCTCAACCCAACCCAATAATTCTTGTGAACAAAGCCCTTCTTCTATCCCATATCTCCAGTGATCAGCATGCATCCCTTGAGCAAGCTGCTGATGATCGGCTCTCCCTTTCAAAAGGCGACATTTCTCTTATCTGGGGCCCTTGACTCACCCAAATACCCCAGCTTTGCAATAAGTGGGGTGAAGGTGATGGGAGGTGAGGGGAGAGTGGCCTGGGGCCAGGTGAGGGCTGCCTCTTCAACAACCTGTGTGCACCCACCCAAATCCCAGTTAGCATCTCATACATTGTGAAACATTTTCAGAGCTCTAGGTGAGCTGGTGACTTGGTGGGACAAATAAATGAATGACACTAAGTATCACAGGGTGCAGGGGTCAGGCAGGAGGGTCAGCAGGGTTGTTTACCGTGGGGACTTGCATATTTCATCACTGTTCCACCTTCATACCTCTCTTCCCTCCTTTACACTCCCCTGATGTTCCTGTGGTCAGAGTTTGTATTACTCAGTACACTGGTTTGTAAGTCTGTTTACCACCCAGGCATCTTCGGTTTGCATTTGAGAGAGATGGTCCACCCCAGATTAGTTAAATTGTCAATAAATTGCTTGTTAAATGAAAGCCCTCTGTGAGATGCAACAATGATGAATGAGAGATGGATGCACCTGGGGAAGGGAGTGGTGGCTTTCTGGACCGGGACAGTTGAGCTCAACTGCCCCGGGAAGCTCAGGTGGGAACCTGGGGTGGTCGGGGGTGGAGGGCTGAGAATGGCTCAGCAGAGGTGGAGAGCAGTAGAAGTGGGTGCTGGGGTACAGCCACAGAGGGCGATTGAGGGTGGAGCACGTGAGCACCCTCTAGAGAACTATATTGTAGTTTTTGATAGTATACCAAGAATTTTATATACATGATGTTTTTGATTTTATAATTTTGTGACGTATTTTTTACACTTGACAGATGTGGAAACTCTAGTGAAAGGAGTTACTCATGGCCAGTGTCAAATCAAAATACTTCCCACACTTGGTAAGGAGGGATTTCATTTAAAAGGATTATTGCGAGCCAGGGAAAGTGCTATTGCAACAGGGAGAATGAACTGAGTACGAGAGCTGCAGGCAGCCCATGAGTTGGGCAAAAAGGGCTTTTACTTTATAGTGAGGACTAAACAAGCCAGAAAGAACCAGGTGCAGAGCAATGGTGTGAAAGAGGATGTGATGGGACAGGAGATGGGAGAATGGGGCTGCCTTCAGTTCAGGGGCCTAGAGGAAGGAGAGAAGCATAACCAAAGTTCAGTTAACAAGCATTTTGTGGGAACAAGCAGACTGGCTTATCATTTATGAGGTAAGAAAGGGACTTTTGAGAGGGTGTGTAGCCTTGTCCCAGGGAAACAAGGAGGTAGGGACATGTGTGAGTCTTTTCTAAGTTACACAATTTTTTGCAAGAAGCTGTTTTCTAGAAAAAGAAGCCTAGAAGATTGCCTAAACTTCATAGTTTTCCAGGCTCACAGGCTCGGGTAAGTTCCAGTGCTGCCGTCATGCAGGTGCACATGGCAGTGTTAGAACTTGAACTCAGGACTCTGGACTCCAGGCTGCCGGTGTTACGTATTTCTTCATTCTCTTAGCTCTTTCACATCTGAGCCATTTTATATTTTATTCTCTGTGGCCTCCTACTAAAACTCGCTGTTAAGAATAAAAAAGCTGAAGACAGCTTAAACTGTAACCCTTCCAAGGAATGTTTGTGTTTGGCAAGGGACCAGAGCTTTAATTTTGGAATCTGAAGAGGAGAGTCCTTACCAGGATTAACAGGAACTGCCTTTTCTTTTCTTTCATAAACAATCATAGGGTCATGTCCATTTGGACCAGGGAGGGGCCACAGATCAGGTAGAAGATAGAAGATGATAAGGAATTGGTTGATAACAGAGCGTGGAATCAAAGAATCTGAGGGTGGGACCTTAGACTATCTGGCACAGTGCCATTATACAGATGGGAAAAGTGGTGACCAAGAAGGAAAAGACACAGATTTGGTAATGAACGAGGATCTCCCTGATTGTTCGTGTCATGGAGAACAAGTGGGGCACGCAGCTCGGTCATGGCTCTCTCCCAGTCGTGTCAAGTCCTCTTCTTCCTGACGCTCTGCCTCAGTCTGGGGTTACGAAATGACCAGTGGCTGTTAGCTTTAACATGAATAAGTCTCCAGGTGATTCTAAATGCAGACGCCTGCTACTCCATTCCTTTCCTGGATTATAAAGGATTGAACCCGGGGAACTGGCATATAGTCAAGATTCTGATGAACCTGAGAACCACACATTTGGGAAACATTGGTAGGGCCCTTGGCAGGGTGGACAGAAGAACGTCCACAGGGATGTCAGCCATTTGCTGGGACAGTCGGGTGAGTTTGGAGTGGTGTGGTGGGGGGCGTGACCACGGTTTCTCTTTTGGAGGAGTGATGGAGAGGAAGGGAAGGCCTCTTCCTCTCCCCTCGTTTCCTCTGCAGCCTGCGTAGAGATGGAGCCTGGGAGACAGAGGTCTCCAGCGGGATTAAAGATGCTTCCTTGACAGGTAACAAATTCCTCACTAATTATGTAATTATTTTATTACATAGTCTTAATGAAGAAAATACACATACCACTCAAAGCCTAAAAAAGAAGGCTGTAGTCAGGACTTACCCAATAAAATAAATCCTCTCCATCCCATAATTATTTCCCTGATTCTTTTTAATACAAGCTAGAAGGTGAGGGGACAGTCTTTGCTGGCAGTGGAGGAGGTGGGGAGACAGGCCTTTCCCTTCCCGCCCCTATCCTACCCCAGCTGTCCTCTCACAGTGGGTGCCAGGGCATAAGCACACAATGTTTTGACCCACCTCTCACCCTCCTTCTCTGTCTCGTCATATTTCAAGAAAAAAGGCATCAAAGGGGGAGGTTGGGGGCAGATAGGCTAAATCAGGACTCCCTTAGTAGTTTAATTTTGACTTCAGTGTTTCCCCTTGCAATGTCCCACCTCCTGCCTGTGAACCTGCCCTGTCCCAGCCCCTATTCTACTGCCTCAGCCTTCTTCTCAACCAGCAACCCTAAAACGTGGATGTGTTGCCCCTTCAGAACTGCAGAGTTTGAATCCAACAGGCCTGGACTCAAAGTTTGGCTTGGCGAAGCACTAGTTTTTGCTTACCCTGTCTGAGTCTCGGTTTCTTTATCAGTAACATGGGATTACTAATACCTTCCTAACTGGCGGTGCACAGAGCAAAGATCGTGGACATCAAGAATGCAGCCCAGTGCTTGACACAAGCTTGTGTCCACCAGCAAAAGTTTCCTCTCATGGCCCCACCCTCCCCCACTTCCTTGAAGCCTCACAGTGAACATCTGAAGGTGGCATCCACAATGGTGGGGAGGCATCGAGGCAGTGGCTCTCCTTACTTTCTCTCACTTTGTCCCCTGACATGGTCTTGTGATGATGTTGCTATAAGGAGGGCTTGAACTCTGGGTGGGTAGGTGAGAGTTTGGGGGTCAGGAAAACCTGGAGAATCTTGTTTCTCAGTCCCTAGCTGAAGGGCTGGACCAGGAAAAGCTCCCTGCTTGATGCCTTCTCCATCACCATTGCCATGGCAACTGCCTGCAGACTGCATTCCTCAGCATCCCGACTGAGGCAAAACCATGCAGGATGCTGGCCACACCTGGGTCCTGCTGGCCCTGTACCCATACTGTCATGGGGCAGTGAGTCAGTGTGAGGAAGATGCCCCCCCTACCCCTGACTTGATTGGAGCACCACCACTGCCCCTGGACCTCTGGCTGCCTCTTTGTAGTCATTCTTTCACTGATGTAACCTGAGACCATGCCCTAACAGGCACCACTCTAGGCACCCCTCCACGGAGTCCCAGCCAGGAAGCCTGGAGACTGAAGTCAGAGGGACCCCATTGGAAGGCTGTTTCTTGTACTCACTTGTGTCATCTTGAGTTAGAGTTACATAAACTGCCCAGACCTCAGTTTCTTCATGTGTAAAACGGGTATAATAGTAGAATGTGTCTTGTGGGTTTGTTGCAAGGCTCATGTAAGGTGATATATAGAAAAGAGTTTTGTTAAGTTAAAAGCACTGAAAAACATTGGTGGGGAGTAGGCGGGGCCAGGCCAGCACTGTTGGAGCATCTTGTCCATTACTGTGCTAAACCCTGAATACACATTATTTTACTAGATTTAAAATATCACAGAGTAGGGCTCAATCTCTGCATTGTACCCTTGAAGAAATGGAAGCTTAGGGAAGCTAAATCAGTTGTCTGACTTCACAGAGCAGAAAAGACCTCACAAAGCAGAAAGGATCTCATTTCCATCTCTGTAAGAACCTGTACAAGAGCACTGTTCTCGTTGACACTGATGAATAAAGAAAGTTTTTATTGACCATTTACTTATGGAGGCACTAAGGGTACCAGAGCGGTATATGACAGGATCTTTTTGTCAATTCAGGGAGCTTATACCCCATTTGTGATAATAACCCATGAAAAATGACCCAGCCTTTAAGAGGGGAGTCCATGACAAAACTTTGAATTGAGTCAGACAACGTGGGTTCTCAAGGTCAGAGCAGAATGTTCCTCCTGGGCTGGGGTGTTTAGAGAAGGCTTCATGAAGCGTGAGAAACTTAGGGTAGGCTTTAAAGAATGGATAGAGTTTGAAGAGGCAGAGAAAGTGGGTGGGCAATCCTGGTTGGGATACAAACCATCTGGAGAGAGCCCTATAAATGTGTTGAATGGTGGGGAAGGGGAAGAGCTGTTAATAATTGGCTGTAGATTATTTTCCACCTGGATCTGCAGAGTTGGCTATTACTTGCAAAAAGCAGTTCAGTAGCAGATGGAAATGTGTACCCCAGTGGGTACTAAGACATGCACCCCCGTGGTCCCAGGTTGCCTTCTTTGCTTTGGAAGCCGCAGAGTGGGCACTAAATTGCTTTCTATGCCTGCTTCTTCCCTTTGAAGCAGCCTATCCAATGGTTCCAAGCCTGGCCCTCTCACTCCATAAAGGTCAGTCCCAGCTGGATCAAACTTTATATCCTCCAATGCTGGGGCCAGAGGAGGTGGAACATGTGATATTGGGCCCTGGCCCAGCTACGCTGGCTCCTGAGGGTTCTCAGAGAAGGCTTCAGGCCTGGCCTCTTCCCTGTCATCTGAGGCCCCATAGAGTGCACCAACAGAGTTGGCTGTTGTTGGTGAAATAAGAGTGGATTTGGATAATTTCAGGGCCATGATGGAGGTGAGGGCTAAGATAATATGGATATTCTGTGAGTGGTTGGGAGGGTGGTGGGTGCATGTCCTACACATATGTCTACATAGAGTGCATGCTGGGGAAGACTGGGAGGTTGGAAAGTAGATCCCTCCTTTGCAACCCATTCTGTGCCCCTTTGGGTGTTAAAACAGGCCAAGGATTCCCATAGGGCAACTTCTGCCTTCTCACATTTAGTACTTTACCTCATCTCCTAGAGGACATCCACGCATTCTAGCTAGGTCCATCAGTTGTGCGTAAGGAAGTCCTGGGTATAGAATATGTACTGGTTGCCAAGTTTTATAACCACAACCTGGTCACTTAACTTGGTGACTCAGATGACCACATTAATCAGGCTGTCTGACTTACTCCTTATGCCTTGAACTTGGGGCTAGTCAGTCTCCGTGATCTTTCGGGCTCCTGGATACATTTCCTTTCAAAGCGCTTTCTTTTCTTTGCATAAGTCCTGGAAGCCTTGGCTGTTGATGGTCCCTGTTTTCTACTCTAGGCTCTCCAGTCAAGTGTCCAGGTCCATTGTGGCCACTGCACTTACATACACTGTAGTGTCACTGCCTCCACTTTCTCTCCCACTCCTGCATTAGAGCCTCTGTCTTAGGTGAGGGAGGTTTCCCTTTTTCCCTTCCCTCTGCCACCTTTTTGAACTCATCTCCACTTCTTTTCTCTCACCGGTCTTTTGTCTAGGTTTTCTCCCCCCTCATTTTAGTGGTTTAGCCAAGCCTGCCTCCTTCCTCCAGACTCTTAAACTTTTTTTAGGTTATCTCACTCCCCAACCCCCTGTTCAGTTTTCTTCATCTGGAGTCTTCCATAAAATTGCTCTCTTGGAGATAGCTGTATTGATAAGTTAACCTCTACCAGCATGTAAATTTTTTTATGTTAGTGGTAATGTACTTGTGATTTGGCATGGCCCTTTTGAAGTTGTATCTTAACCCAGTGAAACAGTGAATATTCCAGGCAAAATTGTAAGGCCATAGATTGAAATTCTTGGGGAGGACATCTGAAACTCCTCATATTTTGGGTGGTCTTAATCTCAGAGAGCGTTCCAGGTTAGGGCCACCATCTTGGTCACTCTCTGTTTCTTCTTCCATCTGTCTTTGCCCTCCAATTTGGCCTTGAGCTTTGGACTAGAAACTAGGATGTGCCATACAGGAACTACAGGTGGTGTGGCCTCATTGTTCACGTCTGCCTTCCCGGGGGAACAGCGTGATGGGGAGCAGTGAGAGCTCCGGGCACATCTAATTGTTCTGAAACTTCGTTTCTCTTTAACAATCATCTTCTTAGATGCTCGTAGCAGGGAGAAGATCATTGTTTTTACTCTTTAGATCATCCAAACATCTAGGGTCTAGACCCCTCTGGTCCTGCATGGTTACAGTGGTTTTCAACCTTTACTGTTTATGTCCCCATCCACTTACCACTCTGTGGGCCCAACTATGACAGAAGCCAAGCCCTGCTTTTCCCAAGAAGGCCATTTGTATGTTCACAGGTGTTCTGTTATTATGGTTATAACCTCCAGTAAACTTTACAGACAAAAACTGCAAAAATATTGTTAGGCACCTATTTTATTGCTATGGCTTTAAATAGTAAACAAACACAATAATTCCATTAGTAGTTGAAAATCATCGGAGTATGGTATTGTTGAGTATACATTTTGCTGTTATGGTAACTGTGTGCCACGGAGATAATAAACAGCCAACTGAAGAGTGGTTATTGGCAGGCTGGGCAGACAGGAGACAACATGTCACACTTGCAGGACACCTGGGCATTGAGGCAGAATATTTTTCAGTGTTCTGAGAATTACATATGCTTCCTTGTACATGGAGAGTGAGGTGGGTCATTGCAAGGGCACTGAAAGCAGACAAATTTGGGTTGAAACCCTGCTCTATCCATTTCTAGCTCTGGAAAGCTGAACAGTTTGCACAGCTTCATCAATAAAATGGGGGTAATTCTACCAGGTTGCAAAGATTAAATGTGGCACAAAATGTAAAGGTCCTTGTAAGTCGCTCATCTGTACATTTTATAAAGGCAAGGCCCCGTCCATCTGGTTCTCCACTTTATCCCTCATGCTCCTCCTGTGCCTACTTTGTCATGGGTTTAGTAATGTAGCTAAAACAGTGTGTAAATATTTTCATTGCTATAATTCTTTTAAAAATTATTTTTATATCGCCAGTAGGTCATCAAAATCCTTTTGTCTCCTGCCTCCTCTTCTACCTAAACCAGCAACCCATCCCTCCTAGTCCAGTGCCTCAGAGTCTACAGGGTAACCAGTTGCAAAATTCAAAGAAGGCTTGAGGAAAAAGATAAAACCGAGAGAGATCTCCTGGCAACATATGAAGTTGATGAGCTATGAGCATGACTGTTTTAGCCTTTTGGCAAAACATTCCTGAAACAAATTACAATATTTGATTTAATAGTGAAACTCCAAGACACAAGCATGATAGGCCAGGGATTTGTTGCCTGATTTCTAGGAAATGGTTTTGGTGTAAGTGTTTATTATAGGCGAGATCTCTTTTTTTTTTCTTTTTTTTAATTTTATTTATTTATTTATTTATTTATTTTTATTGATTATGCCATTCCAGTTCTCCCATTGCCCCCTTCATTCCCCTCCACCCTGCACACCCCCTCCCACCCCCACTCCCCCCCTTTAGCTCTTGTCCATGTATCATAAGTTCTTTAGCTTCTACATTTCCCACACTACTCTTGCCCTCTCCCTGTCTATTTTCTCCCCACCATCTATGCTACTTATTCCCTGTA
>PVKM010035286.1:0-15247 GCA_004027735.1 Carollia perspicillata | reverse complement strand
AATCCTGAAGTTAAAGGAAGGCACCAGAGAGAGAGAGGGAGAGAGGAGATGCGAAATGGTTACCAAGGCTGAGAGAACTGCTGTCTCTGTGTCTTAAAAATCTTTTCTAAATCGATTAATGGATGAACAGATCAACAAAATGTGGTTCATTGTACAATGGAATATTATTCAGCCATAAAAAAGAATAAAGTCTTCTGATTCATGCTGCAACATGGATGAACCTTGAAAACATAATGCTGAGTGAAAGAAGGCAATCCCAACATGTCACATAGTGTATGATCCTGCATATTGCATAAATCCATAGAGACAGAGAGCAGATTGGTGGTTGCCGGAAGCTGGGGGAGGGTGGAACGGGGGCTGACTGCTCATCAGTACCAGGTTTCCTTTGGGGGAGATGAAAATGTTTTGAGATTAGACAGTGGTGACAGTTGTACCACTCTGTAAATATACTAAAAACCACTGAATTGTACACTTCAAGCAAGCATATGAGTGTATAAACAGGCTGTTAAAGAAACGTTTTCAACAACAATAATCCATGCCCAACCCCAAGGGAGAAACAGAATCTCCAATCATGAAGACAGCCATGAACTTCACACAACCCCCTTCTCCCTGTCATACTACATACATTTGACACAAAATGTGTGCTGGCACATAGTACATGCTAGAGACAAGATGACATAGACACTCCTGTCCTCTGGAGCCCTGACTTACGGTGTCACTCCAGCTGCTCACTTTCACTCACTCATTCATTCATTCATTCATTCACCAACCTCTCTTCCTCTATTTCCTGAGTGAGAACATGAGCTGCAGGAGCAAGGACAGGCAGCACCTGACTGATGGTGAGGACCCAACCAATATGCACCAAATAAGTGAACAGAAATGAAGACGCTCATTCTAGTCTATAATGTCATGATCTCACAGGGAAACAGGCAACTATTTAAAAAATAACGTGACCTGAAAATTCCACATGAAAAATCAGACCGAAGCTGAAGTCACAAAGGTAGGTCTGCTTGGGATGGTCAAATCAGTAGCCAAACCCACAGAGCAACAATGTGGATGTCAAAACCTCTCTGAGGCCCCAAGGTGCCAGGTGGGCATCGCATTGCTCTCCAGGAACACAGAAGACATTACTGATACCTGTGCAAAGCATGTTTGCCTCCTGGTCCACAAGGAAGGGCTTGCTAGACACACTTCACAAAGAAAGACAAGGCCTGAGGAGCTCAGTACTTTGTTGTGATCACAGAGCCAGAGAGCCGAGGTCCAGACGAAAAGCCAGGCCACCAACACCAGCCCCAACCCAGCTCATGCTCCAGGGCCACAGCTGCTTCCCAGGTGAGGTTAACACGTAACCAAGCCTGTCTCTCCACACCAGACCCAGCCAACCACCTGAGGAAATCTGTTCCTCCATCCTGTTCCTTTGTCCCAGTGGAAGGAACATCACCTGGTCCCCACCATATATGCTGCATGGGGAAGAGGCAGCTGTCTCCACTCGAAGCTCCAGGACTAAGCACACCTGCCTTCCTGACCCCCTAAGGGCCCCACAGGGGAGGGCATCTGACCTTGCCCTCAGGTTTCCTAAAAGTCTATTCCATCTCAGATCTGCAGGTGGGGGCACATGTCCTTCTGCTGACACCCAGAAAATGAGGCACAGACACCAATGATGTAGACACCCATTTCTTCAGGTAGCAACATGTGGAGTCACTTGTCCCCTCAAGTAGCAATGATGTGGGAGCACCTGTCACTCATCCCCAGGTACCAGCGATGCTTTCAAGCAACACCCAGTTCATACACCTCAATGTCATCCTGTCTCCCCTAGGTAACAGTAACATGGGGCCACCTGTCCCCCTCAGGTAACAATGATGTGAAAACACCTGTCACTGTCAGGTTACAATCTAGTAGCACCTGCTACCTCCAGGTGGTAATGATATAGAGGTCCCTGACCCTCCAGGTAACAATGATGTGAGGGCACCTGTCCTTCCCCCGCCCGGGGTCCAGGCAGCAATGATGCGGGGGGCAGCTGTCTTCATCAGGTAGCAATGATGTTGGGACAACTGTCCCCCATTGGTAGCAATGATGTACTAATAACATGGAGGCTCCTGTCCCTCCAGGTAGTAATGATGTGAAGGCACCTGTCCGCCATCAGGTACCGTGATGTGGGGCACCAATTCCGCCCACGATGCTGAGAGAGTAGGGACACCTGTCCCCTCTGGCCGGGCCAAGCCCCGCCCCGCCGCGCGCCCCGCCCCCGCCGCGCGCCCCCGCCCCGTGCACGCGCTGGACACGCGCCTTCTCCTCCTCCCTCTTGGCCCTGAGGGGTGGGCGCGGCAGCCCCCTCACCCGCGCGGCCCGCGTCAGGCTTAGGTCCTTCATGACCTCCTCGAAAGCCGCCGTCTCCTCTGCCTGCTTCTGGTTGTGCAGCGCGATCTTCTCGCTAAATTTCCGCGGATTGTTCGAAGTCGCCATCTTCTCGCCGCCGCCGCCTCCTCCTCCTCCTCCTCCACCTCCTCACCCCCCGCCCCACTTGCTAGTGCCACCACGCAGGCGCCAGCCAGGCCCGCGGGCGGCGGGCGGTGCGCAGGCGTGGCAGCTGTCGGAGAGCGACGCAGGCGCGCAGGAGAGGCGCACAGCGCGGGGGTGACAGCGCATGCGCGCGCCTCGCCAGCGCAGTCGGGCCCGCGGGGGAAGCAAATGGAAATTTCGGCGCAGGCGCAGTGTGCTTCCTCCTGGCCCGCTGGACAGCGGCCGCTGGTTGTTGGGCAGGGTCCAAAGACAGGCCCGGCGCTGCATCTTCCCAGAGGGAGCCAGGCACACTCAAACCCCTTCAATTTACAGGGACGGGGTCAGATCCTCCAAGGACAGGGAGCACCCTGAGTCTGAACTTGGCTGAGGCCAGTTCAGCTTTGCAATTAGTCCAGGACGTTGCTCATCCCCGCATTCATTGACCGAACGACTATTTATTGAGAGTCAATGTGCCAGGCAGATGTGGTCTCTGCCCTCATGGGGTGCACAGTGGGGGAGGGGTCAGACATAATATATAAACAGAGTGACCCAAGAACATTTCTGATAGAGATAAATGTGACGGGGAAAATAATTCAGTGATGGGAGAAGGGTTAGGGTGCGCTGGGTCTGAACTTATCAGGATGAACACTTCATAAGGTATAAATGTTTAATTACTATGTAGTACACCTGAAATTAGTATGATATTGTATGTCCACTGAAAATGGAAAATAAATTATTATTTTTTATTTTAAAAAGAATTCAATGATGGGCTGGCAGGAAAGTGGTGATGTTAGGGAGGAAGCTTCCCACGATCAGCACCATCAGGGAAGGGGGAGCACTTGAACTGAAGCCTGACTCTTGTGAGCAGCCCCAGTCCAAAAACCTGGGCATCCTTAATACCTTTCTTTCCCTCCCACCTCACATTGTACCAGTTCCTATTCTCTGGATCCTCAAGCCCAAAGAACCAGAACTATAGAGCTTCGGCCTCCTCTGTGAATTTCTCCAGCCCAGCCTGGCTCAAGGATCCTAATTTTTGCTGTGGGATGCTAAAGGAAAGGTCCAGAAATCCCACTCAGACCCAGCAGTGAATGGGATAGTAAAGTGTCCCAGATGACAAAGGGATGACCCAGGGAAGCAAAAGGGGTTCTGTCTCATACCCAGCAGTTCCTCCCTAAGCAAAGGGACCCCAACCACCAACATCAAAGGTCTATATTCGGGATACCCTAGGGATTCTAGGGCATGGACAAGGAGAAGCCAGGAAGGGCAGCCAGGGGAGTGTGAGGCTGCTGTAATTGCACAAAACAATATGTGTTTTACTAGCGCCAGGGATGGCTGAGGGGGAACACCAGTGGAGATCATAAGGGGACAACATCTTTTTCCAGACAGACTTTTAGTCCCACTTTCCAACTGTTTAAGGAAATTTTCATATTAAATGTGTATACATACATAGATTTTAAGTTGGAGTGTCCTGGGCATTGCCACTGCTCCATTTATTCTTTTTGTTCATGTGGTTTTGGGAACTTTCATGGACTCCAGTGTTTTTGCCTAACAAGCATCTGTCCCCCTTTTGGGTGGCAACAAACAACTGCCCTACAGGGAACACGCATTCTGACTTTCAGTCCAAGAAATGTGGATGGCCCTGGTCTCACCAACTCCTTTTTCCCACAAACATCTCTTCTCAGTTTTAAAGGCTTGGACAATCATCAGAGCCCATTGCTGTGACCTTCACCATTGGTTCAGGGAAGGCATGTGACCCAAGTTGTCCAATGAAATGCAATTCTGGAATTTTTGCTTGAATACACTTTCAATTTTTTATCTTAGCTCAGGGGAGCAGACAGAACCCTGGAAGCTGCTGCCTTCAGAGAGTGGGGTGTTCCCTGGTCATGGGACACACACAGTGGCACACTTCAGACAGGGCCCTCAGGGAAGGTCTCTCAGAGGAGGGGCCTGAAAGATGAGAAGGTGCCAGCCATGAAAGGATCTGGGGGGAAGAGCGGTCAGGGAAGAATCAGCAGTATGTTGGAAAGAGAAGCACCCTCTTTGCTTGGGTGGCTGATTTGAAGGATAACACAAGTCTCCAGTGTCAGAGGTCACTACCTGAAGAGAGATAGGCCCAGAGAGTGAACAGAGGCAAAGGCAGAGAGAGAGAGAGATACCATCTGAGCTCCTGGATCCAGCCATGCCCAAAGATAGACAGCCCTGCCTTTTCAGTTATGTCAGCCATTTATTTATTTATTTATTTATTTATTTATTTATTTATTTATTTATTTATTTATTTATTTATTTTGCTGAAGTTGATTCGAAGTTCCTTTTCTGTCCCTGGCATTAACTCAGACTGTAGCTTCTGGGAGTCAAGTGTAGGGCTGGGCATCCTACAGAGTGGAGCAATAGAGACAGAGCACACAGATGTCAACTGGCATAGCAAGTTAAGTGCCAGACCCAGAACTAGAATTCAGGTCTGAGAGCAGAGCTCAGCTTCCTTCTCTGTCCTGGGTTTTGTAAGGTTTGAATGAGATTAACACGAGGCAAGTGCCTGGCTCATAAGTGCTCAAAAAATGCTGGTTACCTCGATCACTTCCAAACACCTGCACAAAACTGGTTTCCGGGGAACAGAAAGTGGAGACAAGATTTGGGGGGTGGCAGGGTTATCAGGTCACAAAAAGGGGCTGCACCCCCAGGGCAGAGGTGAGATACCAGTGCTGGCTCTGTTCACCCTCATGCATCCCTCACCCCAGCAGTGACAAGATCCATCCTAAACCCTGATGAGTCAGAGGAAGCCATCAGCCCTACTCATTGCACAACGGCTGGACCTTGACCCAAGCCTTCCCCCTGCTCCACTGAGGAGGGCTTGGGAGGGCAAGCCTGAGGCATCTGGTGACTCAGGAAGAACCCAGCCCTGACATTTTCACTTTCTTAGTTTATCAAAGAAAGCTGCTGCCACCCAGTGTGGCCTGGGTGGAGCTTCTTGGAGCAGCCCATGGTCTTTGTAAACTGGGGTGGATCTCATGATGCCCATTGCATTTAGGAAAAATCTGCCCTCCTCCTAGTTGCCCATATGGTTCTTGCCCCTCTCCCTGGCCCCTCGCAGCAGCTGCTCCTGCTTCCTTACTCTTCTCCCTCCAGATCTTTGCACGTATTGCTGATTCTTCCCTGACCGCTCTTCCCCCCAGATCCATTCATGGCTGGCACCTTCTCATCTTTCAGGCCCCTCCTCTGAGAGACCTTCCCTGAGGGCCCTGTCTGAAGTGTGCCACTGTGTGTGTCCCATGACCAGGGAACACCCCACTCTCTGAAGGCAGCAGCTTCCAGGGGTCTGTCTGCTCCCCTGAGCTGAGATCAAAAACTGAAAGTGTATTCATTCACCCTTCCCAAACACTGCAGGGCTAGGGTTCCCTAGGTGATGCAGAAAGGACACAGACATACCCAGTTCCCTACTTTTAAGGCTTATTCTCTATCCGTTAAAGATTCTGAGCACTTTAGGACTCACAGTGTATTTGTTCATTCTGTTTTCCTGGGTCCTCAGAGCTAACACAAGACTAAGCACAGAGAGGTAATCAAGAAGTGTCCATTAAATGAGAATCATTTTCTGCCTGGGAAACTCCTATTCATGCCTCCTCCAGAAAACCCATACTGACCCCTGAGGAGAACTGTGTTCCTCACCCTAGGCTCACCAAGACCTGGGTCCTTCTCCAGCCAGTCCTGACCCGAAGAGGCTGGGAGTGTCCAATTGTTGAATAGCTCCGCTGTAGTTACGGAGCGCATCCAAGTGTAAGCCAAGAGATGAGGCCTTATAAGCCATTTCCTGTTGCCTCCAGGATTTAGTTTTCTCTCATCTACTCCATAGATCCGCCTGGCTCCATTTGTTCCTTGCCAGTTACCCCAGCAGCATCTTCCACCCTTCCCTTTCTCAGGTCCTCCGCTCCAGCCTTGCTGCATCCTGCCTCAGGGCCTTTGCTCAGGCTTTCTGTCTAGAATGCCCTTTCCCCTGCATCCAGACATAAAGCCTCTAAATACAAGCCAAATAAAAACCTAAACTGTTGAGCATTCTACATGGCCCAGACCCTGCTGATTCTCCAGCTGTGTGACAACAGGAAAATGACTTCACCTCTCTGAACTTTGCTGTCCTCCCATGCTAAATGGGAATAGTGGTGATCCTCCTGGCAGATTCTTGGGAAGATTAAATAAATAATGCTAGTAAAGCACTTAGCTTAGCGCCTGCTTCCTTGCCAGCACTCAATAACTGTTAGGGGAAGCAAACACTACCTCGGGATGTGTTTTCATGCCTTGCTTTTCTGCACAGCCTTATAAGGAATCTTAGTCAATCTGGGGTACCCCCATTGCAGGGAGGTAAATTTGGACCATTGGACTGAGAAGGCAAAGAATAAACCATCTAGGGCGTGTCTTTGACTTCCAAACCAGGCCTTCATCAGACAGAGTTCTGAAAGCAAAGCCAGAGCCAGGTTTGATTATGATGCAAAAAGGAGAATCAGTCAACAGAGGCCAGAAATGCCAGACACAGTGCTCACTCCTTACAACCGAACAGGAAGGGGTCAGATGAGGACGCAGGTACCTGGGTCCCCCACCCAGAGCTGAGTGTGGGGTTGAGGGTGAGACAAGGCAGGACTGCCAAGGAGAGTAGCAACAGGCTGGTAGCTGAGGGAGGCAGGGACTTGGGGGATGGCTCTAGGGCAGGGGTCCCCAACCTCTGGGTCAGGGACCAGTAGGGGGTCTGGGCCTGTTAGGAACTGGGCAGGAGGTGAGCTTGAATGTAATGTGCTTGAATCATCCCCAAACCATCACCCCCATCCCATCCACGGGAAAATCATCTTCCATGAAATGGTCCTTGGTGCCCAAAGGGTTCGGGACTGCTGCTCTAGAGACAGCAGGACCCGGGCAGGACAAGCAGTCCATTTCCTCCCACTGCAACCACCAGAGGGAACACCCAATGACAACACAATGCCGATGCTTAGCTGAGCTGCAACTGAACTCCCCCACACAGACCCCCTGCCCACTGTCCAAGAGCCCAGGGCATTCACAATCCCAACTTACGTGACAAAAGAGGATTCCCAACCTTCAGGGGGCACTCACTGGCTTTTCTTTTGGTGGCCCAACGGGTTTCTCTTTTTAGTGGCCCAACGTCTGAGTCCCCATCTGAGCTTGGGGAGTCCCCGCCATGGGCAGTCAGCCCCCCACTAACAAAAGCCCCAGAGCCAACAGTGTCATGGATCAAACCATGGGCCTCAGTTCCCCCTGTGTTCCTGTTTCCTACCCTTTACCTCGCCATTGTGCATCTTTCCTTTGTAAGAAGGAGAATTATTTCCCAGCCCTGATTTGGGGCTTTGGCCATGTGATTTGCTTTTGGCCAACGGCACACGGGCAGAAGTGTCAGCATACAAGCTCCAAACCGGGCCCTCAGGAGGCCTCATGTGACTCCACTTGTCCTCGGGCCCCACTGTGGAAGAACATTACTTTGTCTGCCTGCTGGTCCGAGGATGAAGACAGGTAGGGCTGAGCACCCCCTCACCTCACCCCACCCTGCTACTCCCCAGCCTTGTACCTGGAAGAGAGCTGCCCGACTGAGGGCAGCATAGAATAGGCATCCACAACTGAGTCACAGATACATGAAAAACACCCATTTATTTCTGTATGCCATTAAGATTTGGGTTGTTACAAGGTGGCAGCTGCTGACTAGCACACTCATGTACTCACTTTTCCAGGGACACCGGCAGCTGGGTTGGCACAGGACATGGGGTAGGCCAATAGGATGTTTCCACTCAGGAGCAAGTGATACAAAGAAACACAATCAGGGCAGGAGCATCCAGTTTCCAGGGGCGGCTATGGCTGAGTGCCGAGGACAGAAGGCATTGCCAGTTGAGACATCTGGATTCTGTGGTGGCGGCAGAAGCATCCTCCCCAATCAGTCGCCTGATCTGACTTCAGCTGATCACCCCAGCTGCCCAGCCACCTTGATTCTTACTGTTTCCTGAGCCTGCTTTTCCCACCTTCCTGCCACTTCTATGAGCAATCCAGCAGCCCTCTAATGCATGTTTTTGCTATTGAAGTTGGCCAGATCAGTTTCTGTGATTTGCAAAAACAAAACAACAAGAACCCTGGCTGGCGTAGCTCAGTGGATTGAGCGTGGGCCTGCGAACCAAATGATTGAGGTTCGATTCCCAGTCAGGGCACATGTCTGGGTTGCAGACCAGTTCTCAGCGGGGGACTCACGAGAGGCAACCATACATTGATATTTTTCTCCCTCTCTCCTTCCCTTCCCCTCTAAAGATAAATAAATTTAAAAAAAAAACAACAAGAAAAAAACAAACCCTGACTTATGGTAAGATTGGGAAACCCCAGCATCTGTTACCTTTATATTATAATTTTGTAAGTGTCTGGGTTGCAAATATCGGAATAGCTGACCACTAGTATCATAAGGTACTAAGTATATTAAGAACCACAGACATTATGATTTCTCACAAAAAGGAATCCGGAGATCAGAGTTTCCAGGGTGGGACCAGTGGCCTCATGATTTCAGGGTTCTGGGAGGTGGCATCTCTGTGTCTCTCTTAATGCTCCTCGTGGCCACAAGATGGCTGCAAAAGTTCCTGGCATCCTATGTCCTCATAGGAAGCATTAAGGGACGGAAGAGGGCAATAAAGCTTCTCCCGTGACCAGAAACTCCCACCCCAGACCTTCCCTTAAAGCTTACTACCCAAAGCTGGGAAGTTCGCCCAGATTGAAAACAACCCCTGCAAAAGGCATTACCAAGAACATCTGAGCCAAATCCTAAATTAACCCCCACCCGAGGCTGGGCACACTGCTGCTGGCACCAAATCAGGGCTCTGTGGGTGAGGAAGGAGAAATGGCTGCCAGGCTGACCACAGCAGAGTCAGCCACAAGAATTGGGCTGGGGTCTAGTTGTGGAGGAGCATGGATTCATGGACCACCTGCCCTTGGGGGTCCGCGGATAGCACCCACAGATGCTAGAGTGGATGAAGCTCTGCTCCCACCTTCCCACCCAACCTCTCATTTGTGCAATAAACATTCCTGGCAGTGCCTCCTGGGACACACAGCCAGGTGCCCCTAATAAAACCCGTGCTCGGAGACTCCACCATGAGAAGTGAAATCTCCAGGGCCCGTGAGAACAGAGGAGCTGTAGCTGCATTCCAGAACACAAAGCCAGAGGCAGATTTCCAAACTGGCCAGGTCCGGGGCAGATTCCCACCTCACACAGCTCCCCCAAGGCCCCTTTGGCCCTTACTTGCTGCGAGGCCCCAGAAGTCACACTTGGCCTCCCTCTCACGAGCCTGCATCCCACTGTCCCCAGAGACAGCATTTTCCCACAGCCCCGGCCCAGGTGCAGAGGGAGGCTCCGGCAGCCGAGTCCAGGGCCTCGGTGGGGAAGCAGGCCATCTGGAAGGAGACGGGCTTTCCTCAAGCTCGGTCCCCACGCACAGTGGATGCTGTCCTGGGTGAAAGGTGAAGGGAAGTGATAAGGTGATGAGCTGCAGACCCCTTCAGAGTACCACACAGAAATGGCCAGACTGGGCCAGGGAAGTGTGTGCAAGCTAATTGTTCAGCTGTGGATGAGCAAGCACATGTGTACAGGTATGCCTGAGTGTGAGCATGCGTGTATGTGTGTGCAAGCCTCTGTGTGTATGTGTACACATGTTCTGCCGTTCTCTGAAGGACACAAACGTTCACAAAGTAAAGTTTCAAGCCAGTTTCTGCTAAATTAAAAACAGCTTTTTCGTGTTTAAAGTTTACAATACAAAAAATAATTTTCCTTTCTTCCAGGGGGGTGGGTGGAGAAGGAGGGACGGGGGCCCCAGAGAACATTCCATGGACCAGCCCAGACGGTTACGCACAATCAACCAGTTAGATACAGCAGCGCCCCCTCCACTCTGTGCCGGCACCCCTGCCAGCTCATTGGGGACAAGATGTTCTGAGGTGTGAGCTGATCTGGGGGAACTTGCAGCTGGCGAGGGCTTCTCGCTGCCCCCCTGAAGGGGCTGTGCCTCCAGCGAAAAAGGGGTCTCTTGGGGGAGCTCAGGTTAGGGCAGTGAGAAGGGGCTAAGATGTTCTGGTAAGACCCCAAGGGCCACTGCTTCCCTTTCAATGCTCCTGGCAGCGTGGGCTCCTTCCTCATTCCCAACCAAATTCCTATTTCAACACTGCCTCCCCACTCAGCCTCACCCCAGGGGCCCTATGGCTGCTGGACAGGAGCGCCAGGCCTAGGGTATCTTTTGAGGGTGACCTAGAGGCCTCCCCTCTCAGAAGGCTATACATGAACAGCAGGAATTGTCCACTAATGTGCAGCCTGGTTGACGGTGAGGCTGCCACAAAAGCAGGGACTGGGGGCAACTCATAGAGCTCTTAGGCCCTATGGAAGCATGATAACTTCATGCCTTCTTTTTTAAAAATTAATTAATTAATTAATTAATTAATTAATTTTAGAGAGGGGAAGGGAAGGAGAAACAGAGGGAGAGAAACGTCGATCAGTTGCTTCTCATGCAGGCCCCAACCCAACTGGGGACCGAACCCACAGGCCAGGCATGTGCCCTGACTGGGAATCGAATCGGCAACCTTTCACTTTGTGGGACAACATCCAACCAATGGGGCCACGCCGGTCAGTGACTTCATGCTTTGTTCAGGCCTGCCCTTTCTTTTCTGCACCGTAGTCTCTGGGTGGTGGGGCTCCACAGCCACATGATCTCACACCCCAGGCCTGAGCATCTGCAGACAGAACCTGCTGCGGCTGGGAGATGGCTGGTGGCAGGGGGCTGGACCACCAGGCACATGGAACAGCCTTGAGAGTTGCTGGGGGCCACTGGGTTTGCCATCCGTCTTACCAGTGCTGAATAGTAGCCCCAGCTCCACTTCCCACTGCTCTCACTCACACCCCCTGAGCTAAAGACTGGCCCCCCTTCCAGCTCTTCTGCAAGGATGGGAAAGGGTGAACTGGGAGAGGGGCCCCCAAATGCCCAGAGGACAGGAGGAATCTGTGACCTATCAGGCTCCACAAGCTCAGCGCTGGGCCTGCTCCAGCTTTCACCATAACATTTTTATTAAATACAAGGAAAATATTAGGAGACGACGTCTGCTAAGGTATGAGGTTAATTCTTTACACAGCGAGTGGGTCACAGAGACATGACATCAATCGTCTGTTAGCAGCAGAGAGACACTTTAAGTTGCCCCGAGGGTACAAACCCCATTTATAAGACAGCGGTGCTGGCCTCTTTAAAAAAAAAGCAAAAAAAAAAAGCAAAATGGAACAACAGGAAAAAGGGTTTAGAGACCAAAACAAATGCAGCCAGAAATGCTGTGAAGCCCTTGAAAAGAAAGGTTCCCATCTGCCTGACTTCCTGCACTGGTAGCCCTGGGCCAGGTGGCACTTCGACCTGAACACAGGACTGGCGGGGGGGTACCGGGCTGGAGGGTGGACGAAATAAAAATCCTTGAACAGACCGGTGGAATGCAAACGCACTGAGATTCTAAAGCAGCATCCTCTTTCATCTGTGGGACAGGGACATTGGCCCAATTCTCCTTAGGGCCCTCCACATGGCCCAGTGCCCAGTGGGAGGCCTGAACCTATAAAAACCATCTCCAGGAGCTGGCTGTGGTTTTTCCTTCTGAAAGCAAAGGAACAAACACCCTGAGGGTCTCAGACCTAGGACAGGGGTAGGGGCAATTGCCGAACCCTCCCTATAGCCTCTCTCCCACTCAACAGCTTGGGCTCATTCGGGAGACAGCTACCCTTGGTCATCACATCGAGCTGGGTGCTTCCACGTCCCTCTTGCTCCAAAGGGTCCAAATGACGGACATGTGGGGTGCAGTTATTTTAAAACACACAAGCATGAGAAACTTGGGAGGAGGAGAGTGGCATACCATGAATTTGGAATGACGCTAATGAGCCCTCATCTGAACGTCTGAGACTGCCGGGCTGAGGGATGGGAGAGAAGCGGGGCACAGCAACACGCCTGATTCCCGATTCCCGCCCCTGAATGAGGACCCTGTGCAGATGCGAAAACTGCCTCAGGCTCAAGTTTTCTGCCATAACATGTCAGCCTCCTCACTGGCAGGCTCCCTGGGCAGGCACAGAGCCAAGATCTGCTTCGGAAAGGAAGGACCCTAGGAAGAAGGCTTATCAACACAGAGGGCCTATATGGCCAGCCAGGGGTGGGGGGGGGTCAAAGGTTTGGGGTCAGGGTGATGAGGTTCTCCATAGGACATGTGCTCACCAAGCCTCTGGCAAGAACAGCATGCAGCCAGGTCACGGCAGGAGGGGGCGTCGTAGGAGCTACCTCCTGCTCCCAGCACGAGGCAGCAGGACTGAGGCACATGCGATGCCTGCAAAGGACTCAGGGAAGTGCAGGTCACGCTCCCACTCGTCCGTCTCGGTGTTATACACCTGCACAATGCCTGTCACGTTGTTGAGGCGCCAATTATAGCCCCCAACAACGTAGATTTTCCTGTCCAACAGGCAGCAGCCGGCCTCTGACTGGCCAGCCCTCATGGGGCTCACGCTGGTCCACTGGTCGGTCTCGGGCACATAGTATTCTACAGCCAGCACATCAAAGCAGCGGTCCACATGGTCCATGCGGCCACCCAGGGCATAGATGCGGCCACCAGCACCAACCATAGCGTGCAGCACTCGGGGCTCACTCATGGGTGCCTTGAACTCCCACTGGTCGGCTGCAGGATCATAGCAGTGCAGTGCCTTCTTGTCCTCTACCGAAATGCCATAGCCACCTGAGATGTAGAGGCGGCCCCCAGCCGAGGCACCTGCATGGCCCCAGGTGCGGCGCTTCAGTGAGCAGGCGTAGCCCCACTCATTGCGCCTCGGGCAGTATCTTTCAACTGAGGCCAGGCTGCCAGCTCGGTTGCGGCCACCCGTGGCATAGACCATGCCACACAGTGCGTTCAGCTGGAACTGGATGCGGCTCTCCTGCATGGCTTGCAGACGCAGCCACTGGTTCAGGTGCGGGTCATAGCGGTAGCAGGTATCCACCGCACCCTCACCGCTGCGGTACTGTAGATGCTGACCCCCAGCCACATACACAAAGTTGTCCAGCACAGCCACGCATGTGTGGCTGCAGCCCACCTCCATTTCTGTAAGCTCACAGAAGTGGCGGGCTCCTGGCTCAGGCAGCTGGTATACTTTGCTGCTGACAGCATGGTCACTGTCAGTGTAGGGTGTGCCACCGAAAGCCACCAGAGAGGGCACGTCGGAGCGCACAACTGTGCGTGGGGACTGCATCTCGTGCTGCCGAAAGGGCAGCACCTGGTAGTTGAAGGCCTCTAGCAGGTACTGACGGCACAGCACGTCCTCCACCATGAGGTCCAGCGTCTGCACACTGTCCACCAGGTCAGACGAGTGCATGAGTGGGAAACGGATATGGCAGAGCACGTGGCTGGCGCGCGGCCGCCGGGCAGGATCGTGCTGCAGCCAGCGGACAGCGGCACGGAACAGGTCGATCTCGGCACAGCTCTGTAGCCGGTTGCTCTGCAGGAAGAAGACGAGGCGCTCCAGGGGCAGCTGCAGGAAGTCCTCCTCGGCAGCAATCTGCAGGAAGTGCTGGAAGGTGAAGGCATCCACAGACTCTTTGAGTGAGGCCAGACTGAAGGTGGTGGCCATGTGGCCGATGTGCAGACAGGTCTCCACGCTCATGGCGGCCTTGAGGAACTCCTCGCACAACTCCACCACTGGCAGCATCTGCAGGAACACAGCTGCACCCAGCACGTCCTGCACGCAGTCCAGGTCCAGTGTCACCTCAGCGCTGTAGGCAAAGTCAATGATGTGCCGCAGGCCGCGTGCTGACAAGCCCTTCAGTTCAATGACGTCCTGGCTTGCCTCCCTCATGCCACCTGTGAACATGGCCCTGAGGGTCGGAAACACAGCATGTGGGTTCAGGGCTGAGAGGGATATTGTGGTCACTGGGATGGCCTGGCCCCGAGACACAGGCTTGGCCCACCAGGGGAAAGCAGGCCAGGTGGGCATTAAAGACAGGCAAAAAGAAAAAAAAAGTTTAATACACCCCAAGTCACACACCTTCCTATGGACAGGAGCTCTGTACTCTGCCCCTCTGGTGGGGCACTGCCCAACCCTACCCAGATGTGTGCAGCACTGGGGTAGGCTGGTTTGGAGAGTGGGGGTCAGGTCCCCCCCTCCGTGCCTCCCTCATGGCAGGGTAGTGCGGGAGGAGGCCAAACCTTAGGTTTGGCTCTAGGCAGAAGTCTCCAACTCCACCTTAGTGCCCAGCCATGAGGACCAGTCCCTCAATAAGGTCGGGAAATACAACAGGGGGACATCAGGGGAATGCACACCATAGTTCACAGAGTCCACTCCCTCCCCAGCACACTCACCTGAATAGAGGGCTCCACCTTCCCCTGCCTGAGTCTCGGCCGCTACCGCACAGGAATAGGAAGGGAGTAAAGGTCCCGGGTTGGAGCACCTATTAAAGGACCCCAATCGGGGTCATTGATGTGTCCAGGGAAAGACCCAGGTAGGTAGGGAAGCCCCTGAGAATGGCCCATAGGAGTCCCAGACCCCTGTGAGACCTCCTAGTGAGTGACCCCAGGTCTGTCAGCTGTGCTTTCCTGCTCTGGGACATAGAACCTGGGTCACAGGCCCCCCAACAGCCTTTGTTGGGGGGCTCTCCACCAGGAAGAAGGGTGAGAATCCCAGTGCCTGCTAGGAGTTCATAGGAGGTTCTAGAAGATGGCGCAGGGGAAGTTCTTTCACAGGCAA
>PVKM010035285.1:0-15227 GCA_004027735.1 Carollia perspicillata | reverse complement strand
TTTCTAGGCATAGTTTTCCCTAAATAAGCCCTCCATATTTTTCCTGGATGTGAAGGGCTGTTTTCACAGCCAGAAAAGAGCACTTGAGAAATTCTTGGGGACTGACTGGAGCTTCAGGCCATCTTCCTTGGTTAACAAGCAGTGAACAACTCATCTTCAAATTGTGTTTCTACCTAATTAAAATCAGCAAGAGCGCCTTCACAATCGGAGCCATCCCACCCCAACTATTTGGACCAGAGAAATCAGACATTTGATAGCTCAGGCCCACGCCAGCTGCATTCCAAATACCATAGCACATTTGCCTGTGCTATGGAGTCTGCTCAGTGTTTGGACTGAGGTCTCTCACCTCTCTGCGTCTGCCTTGGCACGCAGGCAGAGATTTGCAAAGGGACATTGACAGCACAGATTACAGAACACTGACCATTCACTTAGAGACTACTTTGAAAGAGAGCCTTTACGCTAAATTTATGTACCTTGAGGACATGGTTAATCACTCATAGCTTTTAGCATAGGATCTTACCCTTATAGTAAGATATCAAGATTGGTTGACTTAATCCACATAAATTGAAAACTCAAATTAGTCCTGTTGCTAATGCTGGTTCTCCTTCTTAAGTTGAGGACAGGTGGCCAGTTGTCTTGCCCTACCTCTGACGCAATCCAGGTGAGAGGCCCCTACCTCCCCTGCCATGAGATCATCTTCTCAAATGTTTTGGGCTGCTTGGAAGAAAGGGGCCATTTAGGGGCAAAATACATACCCTCCATTTTCAATAAATAAGTTATCCAAACTGGCCAAGAGCACTTTATTTAAAAAGAACAAAAATATTGGACAAGCAGATTTTTTTAAAGAAGACTTCCATCTTTGGGAGGGAAAATATAAGGTATTATGTTTCTATGCTGTGGAATTTCTCCGAGTGCCCTGAGCCAGAGGGTAGGTCTGCCTATAGTGAAGTAATATGAAAACCCTCAGTAACACCATTGCATACGAATATTCTGCATCCTGAGCACTGCCTTCTAGGCAATTGAACTTCTGGGGAACAAAGGATTGGCTGGTTTGGACCAAAATTACTCAGATACCTTGGGTTGATCTGTCCTCCAAATCTTGATGATGATAGGTGCCTTATGGAAATGCATCTTGTAATCCAGAAATGCCATCTTAAACTATTTCTAGAATGAAGTAGAGAATGCATACTAGATGTCTATGCACCAGATGTACAGGGATGACCTACATGCCCAGTGTCTGCCTCAAAATAATAGCTAACATTTGTTCAGCAGTTATCACTGTTCTAAGCACTTTATATATATTAACCCATTTAACACTATTACTGTCCCCATCTCACGGATGAAGAATCTAAGGCACAGAGAAATTAAGCAACTTATGCAAAGCTATGCAGTTCAATCAAGGCAATTTGGTTCCAGGGCCTTTTTATTATTGAGGATGCTATATTGCTCACCTAGTAGACAGCCTGGGCTTCTGGAAGGCTCGCAGGAGAAGCGGGAAGCATAGCCCCTGCCTACAGGACCTCACAGTCTAGGAAAGAAGGGGTGTGATGGAGCCTGTGGCCACTACGAGCATTGGGTGCACAACCAGGTGGCTGGACCCCCGGAAGAAGGCAAGAGGGATTCTGGCTGGGGCCACTTCTTTCTCTCACAAGCCAAATCTGATTCAAGCTGGCTTCCTGTCCTTCTCTCAGCCCGGGTGGACGGCCCAGGTGGCCGGGAGGGGCAGGCTAGCTGAGCTGCTAGAACTGGAACTTCCAGCAGCGGCCCAATGTTTGCCCCTGATAACATGTCCACAAGCAAGCAAGTATGGTCCTGAGTGGCTGCTTCTCAGAACTGGCTCCACTCTGGAAGTGTCCTGGGGGAAGGTGAAGGTCAGAGACACAGTTAATGCAGAAGATATTTTAGCCTCAGTAGGAGGGAGCCTGCCAAGGGCACGTGTCTGTGGAAGCCAGCAGCCAGGACACAGTCACCGGTGTGAATCCAGGATGGACTCCGGGCAGGGACAATGCTGCTGTGGCTGTGATTATTCCATGATTCTAGTGGGTGACTGACTGACTCAGAAGAGTCACTTCACGGAAACCACCCCGTCTGCCTTCTCAAAGTTCCTTCGGAGCAACAGCAAGGCACACCAAGAGCAAGACCTCTGTGTCACCACCTGCCTCTCTGCCCACCAGCGCCGTGCTTAGAAGCAAATCTGAGTCTGTTTCAAGAATTTCAAAGTAAATCTTTTCAATTTACGAGAGCCTGTGTACAAATGTAAAGCTATTATACATTTTTCCCCTCACTGAAAGTGTGCCTGAGACAACATGTGATAAGTAGGCTAAGAGATCCATTAAAAGATGAACCTTGGTGCATTGACAAAGATACAGTGAACTGCTCTATAGAGTAAGCTTCCTTAGTGGGTTTCAAAATATGGTTGAAACTCCGATCTTATCCGCAACCTCTACCATACATACCCCATCTTGTTTCACTTTAAATGAAGTTTTTTTAAAAAAAGATTTTATTTATTTTTAGAGAGAGGGGAAGGGAAGGAGGAAGAGAGGGAGTGAAACATTGATGTGAGAGAGAAACATTGATCCATTACCTCCCAAACCTACAACCCAGGCGTGTGTCCTGACCGGGAATTGAACTGGTGACCTTTCACTTCGTGGGAAGATGCTCAACCAAATGAGCCATACAGGTCAGAGCTGAAGTGTTTGTTTTTTTCTTTTCAGAAACCCATTTATTGTGTGTTTATGCTTATCTGAGAGCTTATCAGAATTCTCCCCAGCAACTAAAAATACATAGAACCAATTTGAAGTTGAATGCAAAATGGTCTATAAACACTGGGAGCCCCATCACCTCCTTTTTCTTGGCACTCTGCAAAAAATTGAGCCCATAGGTCCCTTGGGTTCCCAATGAGCACACGAGCTTGCTGCTGACAAGAAGAAACTGCTGTTCAAATTACAGATCAGAGCTGGAAAGAGCGTCCAGAGTCACAGCTCCAACCCACAGAGGCACATGGGTTCCAAGATGTTGCATCAGCCCTGACAGTTACCTCGGGGTAAACAGTCTGACTGTGAAGGAGCGTGTTACGGCCCAGTAAGTGACTTCCACTCTGCCTCATAGGTGTATGTGCATAATTTTTCTTTGTGGAGGAAACTGTAATATCCTACTCTTAGCACCGCAGAATCCCCGCTCCCAGAGAGCATATTAAATGACTTCCCAGTTTCCAAGGCTTAGTTAAGAGCTCTGTAAAAACGACTACATATTTTACACAAGCTCTTGCTAAGCATGTTGACCAATTCTCTCCCTAAAGATACGTCCAGCTAGGAACTGATTCAATTATGTATGAAAGGAGTTAGAAAGGACTGCTTCTGTTAAATTCATTTTTTTCCCTGCCACATCTTACCTATTCTGGTCACATGACAGGTTATCATATAGAAACATGTCATTCCTACCAGATACTCAGGATAGCCAAGGAGCTTCAGATACTTTCAGACCCTCGTGAGAAGCCACACTTCTCTGTCTCCGAATGTCATCTTTAGTTTACTTTCTATGGCTTGGCCAGATAAATTTCATGACCACTCCCTGACAGAGCAACAGAGAGGAAAGTACAAGTACCACATCGCCCATGACTCAGAACTCTTTGTGCGTCTCAGTCTGTTTAGGCTGCTACAACAGAAGGCCATGGACTAGGTGGCTTAAACAACAAACACTGATTTCTCATAGTTCTGTAAGCTGGAAAGTCTGAGATCAGGGCACCAGCAAATCCCATATCTGGTGAGGGCACACTTTCTAGTTTGTGGACATCCAGCTTCTCGCTATATCCTCACATAGCAGAGAGAGAGAGAGAGAATTGGGTCCTTCATCTCCATATTTAGGCATTAGTCCTTATAAGGGCTCTACTCTCATGACCTAATTATCAGCCAAAGGCCCTACCTCCTAATGCCACCCCAATTTGGCATCCCTCCTAATATAAAAACACCATTGTTTTGGGAGGGCTGGGGTTTCAACTATGCATTGCGGCGGTGGGGTGGGCAGGGGCGTCTTTCACCGTAAGAGCCTGCAAAGGTAAACCAGGGAGGAAGGGAGGCAATGCGAAGAGGGCTGAGAGGTGATAGAGGACTAGAACACGGAGGGCGTGGCGATAGACCGGCATGCTTTGGGAAGGCTTCCGAAGGGGCAGCTGCCAGCTGAAGAGAAATAAAAGGTCAAAATCAGAAGATAAAGATGAACCAAATATCAATTTCATGGCACTTAAAGGGCTCAGAACACAGTCTTAAAACATCTTAGAGCTAAAATCTGAGGGCTAACTCTGACCAGCCTTTATGCACCAAGCTTCTGTACTTACCATTTGCACAGCACTTGTTTCTCTTACCTTCTTCTCCCCGTCAGATTTGAATCAATACTTTCAAAAGTCAGTGAACAAAACAAGGAAGATGAAGATTTCTACAGAGAAGGAAAAAAAGATAGTTGAAAGATATAACTCATATGAGGAAGCCTCATTTTGCAAATTTAAAAAGTTAAGTGATTCAAACATTAGGCAACTTGTTTCTGTGGAAAGGAAGCCCCACTCTATTTTTAATCATAACTCAGGATGACCCCCTCCCCCCACCTGTGCCCACAGAGACCACCAGCAAGGCGAGAATCTGTGAGGTAACAGGCTGAGAAGTCGATGTTTCCTTGAGGTTTGAAACTTTCCACAGAACTTCTCCTAAGTCTGTCATGATATTTCTCACTGTTTCTCTTTTTAAAATACTACTAGTACCCTGTATTGATAATAATAGTGATTATTAGATGTATGTATTTGCCTTAGCCAAAAGAGCAAAGAACTCTAGGATTAAAAAGAAAAAGTAATCTTAGTTTTCATAGAGCTGAGTGTCTACAACTCAGTGATGACACTGGTGTTTGATGCAAATGATACATGGAAAAAGACCTTGTTCCCTGCCTGGCCTTTGACGGACAGCTTCTGGGGCACTGTTCACCTTATGGGAGATGGACACCAGATTTGTCACTGATCCTTTCTGAAATGTGACGGATTTACAAATCTGACTCTGCAGAAATCCCTCTCTTGCAGGCAAGGCTCCTCCTCGCTCACATGCTACAGGAAGAATAAAACAATATCAAAAACAACATGCCAGCCTGGCAGGGAGCATTGCCAGAAAGGTGGAGGTGCATGATGCTCCTGTAGAGGCCAAAGCCAAGGAAGCCTTTGCTCTCTGCGACTCGCTCACCAAAGTGCGGCCTGCAGAACCGGGATTCCAAGGCCCCAGCCAAACGCCCCCACCCCACGGGCCCCAGGCTGACCTCCACCCTCCAGCAGGGCCAGTCCCCACAGAACCCCAGTGCAGCTCATGCCTTGTCACCTTGGCTTTGCTGACTCTTTGTGTCTCCTTTGTCCCAGGATCCAGTTCAAAGCCCACCTCCTCAACACAGTATTCCCTGACCTTCCAGTTTCTTCCATACCCAAAGTCTGACCTGACCACTTGGCATCCGATCTCATACCACCTTTATTTTCCTTTCTATCAAGAGCACTTGTTTTGCTGTCCCATGCGGATAGTGAATTAGAAGATGGGCAGGCAACTCATAGCTTTTGTTTCCCTGTAGCCTTAGCATGAGCCCACTCAGGAACCACGTGTGAGGCACATGGATGCAAACTGAACAGTGAGGAGGAAGACGACACAAAGCAGATACCTTCCAGATGTTGGTCTGATCTCTCCCTCTTGCTTAAGCGTACAAAGCAGGCAAGAGACTACCCCACCGAAGTCCCTGTATGCTCTCGTTTCAGGTCAGACAGAAGCATAGAGCCAGGGAGAAGTATTTAGAAGAAAAGGATAAGCTTGAGTAATTTTCCTCCTACCAAATGGAGGACTTTCCTCTCTCCTTGGTACTTCCGATTTTAAAAATTGCCTGAAATTATGGAGAAAAATAAAAGACTGGGTGGTTCACTAAAGCCAATCTGTGAGCCTTAGAGATCTGTTTTCCTTTCTATTCATTCATTATGGATTTATTTAAAAATACATAGTTGGTGATGATTGACTCAATCACCAATGGCCAATGATTTAATCAATCATGCCTATATATTAAAGCCTCCGCAAAAAACCCAAAACAACAAGGTTCGGAAGCTTCTTGGTTAAACATTAGGGTAGAGCCGTGTGCCTGGACAGGAAATGGGAGCACGAGCCCTTGTGACACACCTAGCCTTGTGCATCTCTTCTGTCTGGCTGTCCTTAACTGTCCTTTTATAACAAACTAATAATCTAGTAAGTGAATATGTATAGTTGTTCAGTGGTGGCAAATAAAAGAATGAGTGATTATTGAAGCCAATCTACGAGCCTTAGAAATCTGCTTGTTCTCTCTATTCATTCACTAAGGATCTGTCAACAGTACGTACTTGTTGAGTAGTTGCACTGGGCACTATAATAGCACTGCATGGGCACTGATGAATAAAACACGCATGGCTGTGACCCTCATGGAGACTGCTGTCTGCTCAATGAGACAGATGTTAAACAAGTAAAAATATAAAACATAATACTACTGGGTATCTGTATGCTGTGTCCATTATACAGCAATAAGACTGTTAGAAAAAACACAACACATACTCTGGTTTCTCTTCAGACCATATAAATCTTTCACCTTTTACAAAAAAACACAACAGAGTGGGTCAGGGACACTTGTTTCTACCCCGCCTTCTCACCAAGGGAGCACACGCAGTAGTAACTGTCTGCATGTCCTCACATGATCCCCGGGACACACTGGGTGCTTTTGAAAGTATCTGTGACCCAGACAGGGTATGGTGAGCCAGTATCAAAACTTGCCTTGTTGAAGGTCGTGGAGAACAGAAGGAAACACAAAACTTCTAGCTGCCACCTCCTGTCATTAATGTTCCAGCCACATCTTAACTTGGCTGATTGGATCAGTTGTTCCTGAGGCTACTCCTCACCCCCTCTTTTGAGGGGTAACTTTAATCTCCGCAACTGCTTCGTTTTCCACTTTGGTGAGTCACCAGACAGAGGGTGGAGAATGTAAGTCATTATTTTCGTCATCTCTGCAGATAATTTGATACTGTACATGGTCCTTTAGAATGTTTCTTCTGTAGTTATATCTTGGCAAGGGCACGCTCCATTGTTTGCAGTTCCTCTATTCTCCTTGCCAGCTTTCTCTGGAAAAATCAAAGAAAGTAAAATGCAGGACACATCAAGCCACGACCACTTGGCTCCCTGATGTTGTAAGGTTTTTCTCACTCCCCTGCCCCCTCGCTGGTCAGTTTCCAGGCCCCCCCCCTCTGTTGATGCTTCAGAGGAGACCCTCTTACCCTCTGCCGACCCTCCACGTGCCCCCAGTTGTACTCAGGGGCTGCTTGAGAGCATGCTAATCCCCTTCCTCTTTCTGCCCCCGAACTGAAACATTCCAGAAGAACTCTTCTTGCAGGTGAGACTGACTGGCTTGATCTCTGACAGGTTTTCTATTTGTGGTGAGGTAAGAGGCAGAGAGAAATTAGATGTTCCCCAGCAGGCTCTCTAAGAAGACAGTGAAAGAAAGGAAGCCCCTAATCTAAAGCAGCTCAACATTTCAACATCTCGGACATGTCCTACACTCTACAAATGGTTAGAGCTCGCTCCCCGAATAACAGCAGAGCCTTGCTGGACTTCCAAAAAAGAAATTGAGTTACCAGTCGCTGCCCATGCAGCATTTAGAAATGTTTTCCTTGCAGGGCCAAGCGATCGCTATAGGCATGAGAGTCTTCCTTCAGTGAGCAGAGATGAAAATTGAGAGTTATTTACCAACATTCATCACCAACCACATTGCAATGTAAGCCCTGGCTCTTGAGTCAGAGTACAACTGTTTTCTCCACATTGGGGATTGAATGCTTTCAATATATTAAACGAGACTGCAGTGAAATAGTGACACTGTATTTCTTAGCCTTAGGTCAGTCATGGGCCCGAAAGATTTCCTCTGAACAAACAGTCAGACCCAGATTTATTTGTGGGTGGCACTGGAAATGTGTCCCCTGATGCATCTATCGGAGATCAGCTGCTGTGGTACATTCCCCAGTTATAAGAAGAGATTAGTATGTTGTGACTTGAGACTTTGAACCATCTCTCCTCTGCGGAATGTCAAGCACCAAACTGAAGAGCATGTTTGTTTCAGTTATTGCAAAGATCCAGTCACAGGTTTGGTAATGAACTTGAAAATGTTCTTATACCATATACACATAGCCAAAGGACGTATTGTTTCATTATAGATTTAAGAGGACCCAGCCGTTATAATATCAGCATCACCATGGCAGGGAGCCCCATCAGGGGACTGAACACCCAAGTGGACTTCCTTTCTCCTGTCAATTTTGGAATTTGACACAATATTCAGTTAGATGACTAGATCATTTGCAGAGTACATCTCCTTGTCTCTTTCTTACCGACTGAAGCCCAGAAACACGGGGCTGCGAGGTGTAGCCACTGAACTGAAGGCTACATATTCTATTGCCTAAAAGCCCACCTAGTATTTCTGAAAGCCAGCTATGTAACTAACGGTGCTAGCTGGACCAGGGCAGACTTGGTTGTTGCTTCCAGGCTCAGGTCAGGGAAATCTCTGCCCTCACCTCGCCTGTGGTTCAGAGTCGGCAAAGAAAGGACTGAACCGTATGTGCCATGATGTCAAGGGAACACACAGTGCAGATGGCCACCGCTCTCAGGGATGAAGCTTTGATATCCTCTTCTCATAACCTGGGTCATATTTTTTCTTTATAACAATATTGGGTTATGTTGTGGGCTGAATTGTAACCCCACAAAAGACATGTTGAAGTCCTAACCCCATTATCTTCGAATGTGACCTCATTAAGAAATTTGTAGATGTAATGTGATTAAAATGAGGACATACTGGGTTAGGGTGGGCCCTAAGCCAACGACTAAGGTTCTTTTTAAGTTTTGTGGGGTGATATTGGTTAATAACATTAGATACATTTCAAGTGTGCAATTCTGTAATACATCATCTGAATACTGCACCATGTGCACACAACCCAAAGTCTGGGCTCCCTCTGACACCATAAATTTGACCTCTTTTACTCCCTTCATCCCCCACCCACCCCCTCCTTCTCTGGTACCCACCCTTATGTTGGGACTGGTATTCTATTAGGGGGATAGAAATTCAGGCACACGGGGAGAAGGCCATGTGAAGACAAAAGCAGACATCGGAGGGATGCATCTACAAGCCAAGGAACACCAAGGATTGCCAGCAGCCACCAGTCAGAACGAGAAGAGGCAAGGAAAGATTTTAGAACCTTCCGAGAGACTATGACCCTGCCGAACCGTAAGTGTAGACTTCTAGCCTCCAGAACTGCGAGATAATACATTTCTGTAGTGGTAGGGAACTAATACAGCTTTATTTTAACTTTTTCTCCATTTCTGTTTTTAACTTCTACAGTATTTGTTCATCAAGATTTGAAGATTACATTCTTATTTAAAAATGTGTTTCTGGAAGGGGCAGGTTCCATTGATGAGTTTGCAGTGGAATGTTTGCGTATCGAGGGAAAAGAAAGGAAATGCTTGCTGGTGTGTGCAAACGCATCGCCCTTGCCAAAACAGAGTAAGTGTCTACCAACGACATGACAGGTCAGCGAGGACTAATGCTGCAGCAGAAAACCGGCAGAGTTACCTTTCTATCAGCACTGCTCCCACAGGTGAGTGGCTACGAATTTACTATGCGGGAGAAATCTCTGGTGCCCACCAACAGGCTTCTCCATGAATTGTTTCTGCTGGCCTGCCCTGCACCTGGATGTAATTAAGGGCTGACAGACTGACAGCCCCAAATTTGAATCCTCATTCAATGGTCTTATCTCTTGGAGCAGCAGTGAGAAATAAACAAGATAACATAGTTTCTGCTCTACAGGGAAGGCCCAGTGAAGAGAAATCACTAACAGTATTATTGGCTAAAAAGGTACCGGAGGTTTTCTTACTGGAAGTCACTTTAAATCCTTTACGAAGGGAAGCAAACTCTAAAAAGACGTGTGAAGTATATCCAAGAGGTGAAATTTACTATGTATTTTTCCAGAACACTTGAAAACCTCTTGAGAGCCCAAATTCTCTCAGTCCTGTACCCTGAATACAAATCTGCCCCTCGTTGCACACACCAAACGACAGCAGTGGACGTTCAGCCTGGTAGGCACTGATCCGTCCAGTGTCCGCTAGTGACATGTTGACGGCGACCTGGATGGCAAATCGTGCGTCTGCCAAACAATAACCCACAGATTGTTAAGTCCCATTGCAAGAACTAAGGCCACGTCAATACTGCATTTCAACTAAGCTCATTCTCTTTGATCACCACATTAACTCCTACATTAGTTCATACTTCTTGATGCTAAATTTCAAGTAGAATCACGTAATTTTGTGGAAAACAGTAGCTTGAACGAAGGCACCAAAGCTACACGAGGATACTACTGTTTTTAGAGCCAACACCTGCATGAATCGGTGGGTCATGCATCCACGTGGGACCTTTCCTGATGAGTGTCATTCGTCCCCGCCGAGACCGAACCCCTCGGGTCCTCTCTCAGAAGCCTGTGCTGCCACTGTGGCTGCTGGGTCAACATCCTGTCATGATTGCTGAGCCTCCCCTGCCCAGCCAAGTTAGACCCAGCACCTCTCAGGGGCCCATAGACCTCCAGAGTGCACCCCCTCCCGCCTCTCTGCCACCAGTGGGGGACGCCCAGCCTGGAGAGGTGAGAATGCTTTCCCTGTCCTGGGCCGGGTCCTCGTCCATCCTCACTGCTGGAACTGAGGGGGCAAGAGGTGGCTGGGATGCTCGCTTTTATTTTACTTGCACAAGGTGAGTGTGTGGTCTTGGTGTAACCACCCACAGTTAGGAAAAGACTCCTGCCCTGGCTATAAGTGCCAAGAAGAGGGTTAAAATAGTGGCCAGTACAGGAAATGGAGTAGCCAAAGCACTGATCTGCATTACCCGTGGGCATGAACATTGGTGGAGGGATTGCCCGAGGGAATTGGGGGGTGCTGGGTGGAAGGGAACAAAGGGGGAAAATCAGGACAACAGTAATAGCATAATCAATAAAATATAACAAAATAAAATAAAATAGTAGCCATTAGGGTAAATAGGAAGCAAGTATGGAATAGTAGTGAGTTTCCCAAGATGCTTGTTCATATCAAGTTTAATCAAGTCTATTCTTATGAGCATTTCTTGTGACTTTGTACTGTAAAATGATTTAAAACTTAGGTGATAAAAAGAATACAAAGTATGTTCTATGTGCTTTTTACAATGAGTCATCAATTGTTTATTTTATTCCATTTGCTTTATCATTCTCCAACCATAGATAGATAGAAAAATAGAGATGTGTGTGTACAGATATGTGTGTGCTTGTGCACACACATGATGTTCATATGTGTGCATGTGCATGTATGTGTGTGAACATGTATAGCACTTTATTTTTAAACTACTTGAAAGTAACTTAAAGACACCACATGCCTTTATCTCTTAATGCTTTAGTGTATATTTTCAAGGAACCGGACATTCTCTTACAAAACCACAGTGAAATTTTCAAAATAATAACAATGCCATTTTGATGCAATTCCATTATCTAACCCACAGACGGTTTCCAAAGTCCATCAAAGTTTCCCCAAATGTCCTTTGCATGAGGCTGATTGGTTTTCACTCCAGGACTCACTCTGGGACACACGTGCATTTGGGGGCCACGTCTCCTCAGTCCCCTTCAGTCGGCGCGTTTCCTCCTCTTGCGTGTGTTGACCTGGCACTTTCAGAGATTAGAGGCCACAGCAATGCTCAGGTTGGATTTGACTGGTGTTTTCTCATGATTAGCTAGATGGTGCATTTCTGTAGACCTGTCACTCGGGGACGCTGTGCCCTGCAAAGTACAGCACGTTTGAGACACGTGCGATTCACTTGCCCAGTTGCTGGTGAAACTGCCTCTGATCATTTGGTCACGATGGCATCCACAAGGTTTTCCGATTAGAGTCACTGTCTTCCCCGTGAAATTAATAAGTAATTTGGGGGGAGATACTCTGAGATCATGAAAATACCCCGTTTCTCACCCACTTTTCACTCACTGGTTTTAGCTTCCAGTGTTGATTTTTTTCTTTCATTTTTTTGAGCTCTTATTTTTTATTTAAAAATTTTTTATTGTTGTGTAATTACAGTTGTATCCATATTTTCCTCACTGCTCTCCATCACCCATCCCCTCACCCACATTCAATCCCCGCCACGTTGTCCTTGTCAATGTTGATTTCTAAGTCCATCATTCTTTCTATATTTACTATATGACATTCCATTTTACTATTTTTGGTTCTGCTTCATGCTGTGATTATTAGTAAGTATGTACTCTTCATTTATTTTTCACTTGTATCAATGAGAACTTGTAGGTTTTTCTTTTATTCAATGTGTTATAGTCCATTAATATAATTTATTACTATCTAGATTGGCCAGTAGAAGCCCTTTCAAGCTGGCTCCTCTGTCCTTTATATAGGTCTCCATTCATTGTTCAGCACTTCTTCACTTCCTAGCAAAATAGGATGCTGATGAGCACTTTTAACAAAATAATTACATGTTTTCACTAGTGATAGCCACAAAAAAAAAAAAAACACGCACTGGTTCAGCCTCCCTTTGCAGGCCCTTGCCCTGCAAGGCTGGTGGGTGGAAAGAGGCTGACTCTGGCACCTCGTGTCCAGCAAGGCTAGGGATAAGCACTGGGTGGCAGAAACTCCTGCCCTAGGTTTAGGAATTGGGGGCCACGGAGTAGGAAGGAAATGTGCTTATGCTATTTATTTTTCACTGAAACATCTACGATGTCCTTTGTTATGGTCTTTCTCTGCTCCTCCTATATGTAATATGGTGCAGAAGAGGAAAACATAAGATTCATAAGAAGCAATGAGCTCAGATACCCAGTGCCCGTACCTCAGTCATCAGTATGCACAAACCGCACTTGTGTCCGGCATTTCTACACCGGCACATGAGGGCAAATAGGCAGCAACGTAGAATGTGGGTCAGTTTCAGAGCGTTCTGCACATGTGGCTTCAGACATTTCTCAGCTGGCCCACGAGTGTAATGGGATGAGAAGACATGAACCCTGAAGGGAATGTGGAGGGAAGTTTACATTTCATGCTTAACAACCAAAATTCCCATCCCTCTATCACAAAGGATTAAGGTGGTTAAATTATTCTCCACTCATAAAAAAGAATGCTAAAAGATTTATTTTAACCACTAATCCCTCTTTAGACCTTAAAGGAAGATTAATGGTGTGAGTAGAGGATCTAATTCCATTGCAAATTTTGCCTTAAGATCACCTTTTCCTAGCAGATTACATGATTACAGTGTATTTAGTCCTCATAATACAGATGAATTACACCTTCCTTTGTGTGGAGGCCATTGGAACTTCAGCTCTGGGAAGTGGAGCTCTCCATCACGTTCACTCAAAGGAAAAGGGAGTGGTGAGTAGGTCCCAGATTCAGCTAGAATCAAATCAAATTCTGCAAGACTGTAAACAAATTGCCTCAGGGACTTTGCATAGATGGCCTGAAATCTGCATCTGCCAGACAGGGACCCTACCCCCTGAAAGTGGGAAAATGCAACACCCCAAATATACACACATGATGACAGACTTGAAAGAGAAGTAAATTACACCCATAATAGCTCTGATTTAATCTGTGGGGCATGGTTAGACTGAGCACATGAATATGGCCAAAACATGTCCTCACATACCTCATAACAAAGTAAGCCCTCTTATTTTTGCAATAGACATTAATTTTTATGGCTTGGTTAGGCACCGTCACCCTCACCTCTCCACTTAGGGAGGAATTTCCCCTCGACACAAATCCAGAGGAGGCGGGTGGAAGGCGCAGGGGGAAGCGAGCGGCACAAGAACCACGTGGTCCAAATGCACCACACTTTTCCTTCTGTTATTTGGAAATGGGGTGACTTTAAAAGCAACTTAGAAATAAAGGTGTTAGCATGTGGAAAGTTAGCCTTCACAGAATGCATAAGGGGTCTCTTGGCACGGAAAAGGTGTCTGATAAAGTGTGTTCCAGACCAAAGCTCCAAATTAAGTATTTGAGAATGTCATCCAAAAGAAAGAGGGGAAAAAAAACACACCAAATAGTTGGCAAAAAACACAGCTGAATCGTGAAACTGTATACCGGGCTGCCAAGTCTCAGAGAATACTCTTAGGTACAATTTACTAAACCAACTAAATAAGAGGCAGCCATAAATTACAGATGAGTGCAGATGTTGGTGGACTCAAGAGCCACCTCTAAGCCTATTAAAACTTTAAACACCCTGGTGCCTGATAGCCTGAAAGGTTGAAAATAGTGCTGGGGTGAACTGCTTAAAGAAGACTGTGTGTGCCTGTGAGCATGTGTGTGTGTGTGTGTGTGTGCGTGTGTGTGTGTGTGCACGCGTGCGACGAACACAGAGATAGACAGACAGACAGACACAGAGACAGACAGACAGACAGAGACAAACACAAACACAGAGAGAGACACACAGAGAGGGAGAGGTCTACTGCTGGACGCCCATTCTGCCCAGTCGGTCCTGCCTCAAAAAATTCAAAATAAATGCCTGCAGAAACAACCCCATGGTGCCAATGGAAAATGAAAACTGCTCCACGGACAAGGGTGCCAGCAGAGCCGCTGAAGTCACAGAGCTCTCACTGACGTTTAGAAACAAATGCACGCAGAGCTTCCTTCAAACAGCGTGTGAGAATAATTCACGAGGGAAAGGGCATGTGAATGCTAGGGTAGGGCGCTGGCTGCTACACTGCCACCCCAAGGAGGTGAGGCTTCCTGAGGGTAGGAGGGGCAACCCTGCTGCCACAGCTTTGGGTGTCTTGAGGCCGAGCTCTACTCCCCAGAGCAGTTCTACTTGACTCAGAAAATAGCAAGGATGATTCGACCCCTCTTTGTGCTGTACTTTACAAAAAGCTAGCACATACATTTAAACTGTTAAAGAGTCAACTCTTCTCAAATGTTGACTATCTTTTATTCTGAAAGAACTGCTAGGAAACCAAAATGTAATTCCTCAAATGCTGCCTAAAATGTTGCCCAGCAGTGAAATTACGGGACCTCCCTCAGTGGTCTTGGGATGATCCCCAGATAAGAAGGAAGATGGCCAAGGAGCATTAACCTGAATCTGGAACTGCCTTCACAGTGAGCGCCACTCATGCATCGGCAACACTCCTACACACCCTCCTTTCACAAGCCCAGGCTGGGACACCACATGGCACGCTCACCAGA
>PVKM010035284.1:0-15244 GCA_004027735.1 Carollia perspicillata | reverse complement strand
TTAAAGGGACAAAAAGGAAAAAAGAGATGGAAGGAGGGAAGGAGAAAGAGGAGACAGGAGAGAGCAGGGAGGAAAGGAAACAAGGAAGCGAGGAGAGGAGAACCACTACAGATTTGCTGAGAGCAGTTGGCTTTTCACTTCAGTAGAGCCAGTTTAGTATGGCTGGTGTAAGTAGTCTACACAGAAGAAGAAGCCACCTGCTTCCTGAGGCTTCTCTTTCAAATCCTGGTGCCAACATATGTATTCCTTAGAAAGATATTACATTTACACAGTGGAATACTATGCAGCAGAAAGAAGGAAGGGTCTCCTATACTTTGGGCAGCAGCACAGATGGAACTGGAGAGAATTATGCTAACTAGGAGAAGCCAGGCAGTGAAAGACAAATACCATATGATCTCACCTACGAGTGGAATCGAATGAACAAAACAAATAGCAAATAGAACCAGAGACATGGAAGTAAGGGACGACCCAACAGTGATCAGAGTGGAGAGGAGAGAGAGAAAACGGGCGAAAGAAGGAGAATGGTCTGCCAAGGAACACGTATAAAGGCCCCACAGTAATAGGCGACAGGGTGGGGCCTGACTGACAGGTGGGGGTGGGTAGGGCAAAGGGGAGCAACGGGAAAAATAGGGACAACTGTAATTGAGCAACAATAAAAAACAATAAAAATTTAAAGAAATATATTATTTTAAGTCTTCTTATTCTTAAAGAAACACAATTACTAAGAGTGGCAACAATTTAACCTTTTCAAGGATTATCATGATGTCAAATAGTTTCTGGTACATAACGTCACTAGACCTGTGTATTATTTAGGATTTTATGGGTTTCAGGTAACAAAGCATAAGATCCAATTAAAAGAAAAAAGTTATTAATTTTTGTACCTCGGAAGTCCAGGAACATGCCTAACTATGAGTATAGCAAGCTCTAGAGAATTGTGTGACTCAAAACATCAAGGCTGACTTTGATTAGAGGTACCTGACGATCAGCTTTACAAGTAAAAAACCATTCAACCCTTGTAACTCAGTTCAGAAATTATTCCTAATTTTAAAAATACCCACGTTGATTTCCTATGTACGCTTCCTGAAATTGAATACTCCTAGCTTCACAATAGTTTCATAAACTCCAAAAGTATACATAAAAGAGAAATTTGATGGCGTACTTTATTGATTGAATTGCTTATCAGAAGAATGCAGATATCAGAAAGGTCTCATTCCAAATATCTGAGGGGAAGAAAGCCATAGAGCAGGTTGATTCCTCAAGCCATGCTTTCAATAGGATCTCCGTTCTTTCTGCTGCAGGCATGACCAAGTGTTTAAGTCCTTCCAAACACCCCAGATGAAGGCCAATTGCAGTATGTTTTATATATATAGGAACTACTTCTTTTGTGTATTCTACTTTCCCCTTTTAGTTTTGGGGGTTTGTATGTGTTATATGCTGTATGTTATGCATTATATATCCTACATCATATATCATATATTCAGGTCTGTCCAACCTGTGGCCTGCGGAAGGCATGCAGCCCAGGATGGATGGCAATGCGGCCCAATGCAAATTGTAAATTTACTTAAAACATTATGAGATTTTTTTGTGATTATCTCTCTCAATGTATTTAACATTTGCCCCCCAAAAACTCTTCTTCCTGCGTGGCACAGAGATGTCAAAAGGTTGGACACCTCTGTAACACATACCTGTGTTCCCTAAATATATAAAGGATTCCCCCCTCCAAAAATGGAATTACCTTCTGGAGGGCAGGCCCCTTATAATACAGGCTTCCCCCTCCAGGTAAGTGTTCTAGGAACCCATCTGTATCAGTGTATCAGTTGGCATTGTTGTGAGAGGCTGTGTTTGGCTTCAGTGAATCTTTTTTTGAAGACTCTTTCAATGCATTTTTCCAATTCATGATGCGTAACTTACAAGCACACCTGCCAAAGACTGCACCGAGTGTTCAGCAGTTTTTTACCAAAGATGGCATGACCCCCATGCCCCACCCTGTCTATTCACCCGATCTCACCCCAAGCGACCTTTTTTTGTTTCCCCTGATGAAAAAAGTCCTCAAAAGGAAGTATTTCTCTGCCATGGAAGAGGTGAAATAAAACAAACAAACAAAAGGCAGAAGCACTAAAAGGCATAAAAATCAATGTGTTCAAAACTGTTTTGAACCGTGGAAAAAACATCTCAGTAGGTGTATTATATCATATAGAGAGTATTTTGAAGGTGACTGAAGTTTAAACATGACAATTTTTTATAAATCAATTCCTGTTTTTTTGGTTCCCCCCTTGTATACATGTTTACAGGGGTTGGGCAAAAGTAGGTTCACAGTTGTTTGTATGGAAAATATATAATAATTAATAAATAATACAAGATGAACTCTGTTTTGTGTATTTACAACTGTCTACATTTGCCTCACCTTGTGTTGTAACAGATGTTACATATATGTAAATAAGTAAATGTGTGTGTAGTATGTATATGTTTGGCTTCTCCTGTTTCTTTTAACATTTCTAGTTCCCAGGACATAGTAGATATCCGAGAATGTTTGTGCAATGTGGGGGAAATGATGAGGCAGAAACAAAAGAACACAGGGCATTTTAGAAATTAGAATTTAAATCATGTGGCCATGATTGTGATTTTTAAGTCACCATAAAAGATTTTACAACCAAATATAAGCCATTAACTTTTGCTGTCTCTCAACGGTACAAGGAATTGAAATTAACAATCTGCCTATTACTAATATAGTCATTCAAAATGAGAGTTTATTCAGTGATGCATTTAAAAGGAGGCAAATTAAAAGTATCTTTGAAACTGTGGACTTGCGGCACTAAGAATAGCAAGATTTAAAATGCACGTAAAGGTACTGAAGACATCCAAAAGTTTGTTTTTTTTTAAATAAGAGTTAAAATTTAGTTTGACTTATTTTTATTTACAGTTGATACCTAGCCCCAGCTGGTGAGGCTCAGTGGATTCAGTGGGGGCCTGCAGACAGAAAGGTCACCAAGTCGGTTCTGGGTCAGGGCACATGCCCTGGTTGTGGGTCTGGTCCCCAATTGGGGGTATGCAAGAGGCAACAAATGTTTCTCTCCCTCTCTTTCTCCCTCCCTCCCCCTTTCTCTAAACATAAATAAAATCTCTTTTTGAAAAAGTTGAGGGCTAATTAGAAACTCTTAGCCAGATGAAGAAATAACTCGTGAAAAGCTCCCTTTGGGAAATATCTATGGAATAGTTTAGACATAAGTTTCTGGATGTAAAATATATACAGGGTATTAGACTAAAATTATATCTTATATATTTTTAATAATCATATTTATTCATCATCAATATAGAATTTCTGAGTCAGCAGGTACATTCTCTAAGGTACTCTGTGGTCTATATACTTGTTTATGTTTTTTTCCATAGCTAAAACACTTTTTCTCCTTTGCCCATTTATCCATGTTGAGCTCATCTACCAGTTTGTGTCTTGTTACCAATTTTATATATTTCCTATATTATGCATTTGTTTTGTCTTTACTACAGACTTTGTAAAAGATGAGGTAAATCCAAAATATTAGTACATTTGACACTTGAATAATACCGGAGTTTGGGATGCCAACTTTGTGCCGTTGAAAATCCACATATAACTTTTGACTCTTCAAAATCTTTTTTTCCTTTTCTCTCTTTTTTTACTTGTATTTTCCCCATTTTGATGTAGTCCCCTTATAACCGCCTACCCCCTGCAATCACCACAGTGTTTTCCATGTCCATGCGACTCCTTAAAATCTTAACCACTATTTTCCCTCTGTATCCACAAGGGATTGTCTTCAGGATCCAAGCAGATACCCCAGCCTGAGGATGTTCGAGTCCCTGATATTAGAAATGCTGTGGAACAATGCATCCTGTCCACCCTCCACATCCACTGTTGAAGCCACAGAGGTGAAATCCGGGGTAGAGAGGACTGATTGTAAAATCCACATGTAAGCGGACCTGCAGAGTTCAGACTCATTTTGTGCCAGGCTTAACTGTGCCTAGATATGTAGATACTTATTAGTGGTTGTTAATTAATGTGTACATTTTGATTAGAGAACATAGAATTTATTTATTTACATTTTTTGAAGAAAAGATCAGGGGTTTTTTTCCTTGAAAATAAACCTACATATAGCTTTAAAAAGCAAGATAGCACATAGTAGTATACTTTTCAGAGAAAGATATTACTACTTTGGGGGATAAATAGATAACCATTTATATCAAAGTTTGAGCATAGTGGAAGGCAGGTCAACCTAATTTCCAAATGAGAGGCAAGAAATGAAATTATATTTACCTTTTGATGTTTTATGGGAATAAAATGATTTATGTTTTTCTTTAAGAACTAGGTTATATTTTGAGAATTCCCAACTCATACCACAGTGAATAACAATTTTACCAAGTAGAGGACTGCCTTGTGTTATTCCAAGTTATTTTTTTCAATTAAACATATTCTCAAGATACAATCCTTTGAGATAAGTTTGTATAGCAAGCAATTATACCTGTTCTGTCTCTTAATCATCATGCTCAGTATTTTGGTTCATAAAGAGGCAGGGATTTCTTGGCCAAGACTGAGATAAGAATCAACAGCTGGGGCTGAATTTCCAAATTATTTATATATAGTTATCACTAAATGAGTGGATCAAAAAACTGTGGTACATTTACACAATGGATTACTACACAACAGAAAGAAAGAAGGAACTCCTACCCTTCACAACAGCATGGATGGAACTGGAGAGCATTATGCTAAGTGAAATAAGCCAGGAAGTGAAAGACAAACACCATATGATCTCACTGATAAGTGGAACCTAATCAACAAAACAAACAAGCAAGCAAAATAGAACCAGAGACATTGAAATAAAGAACAAACTGACAGTAACCAGAGGGGAGGAGGTGAGGGATAACAAGGGAAAGAAGGGGAAGCGTCATCAAAGAATACGTATAAGGGACCCACGGACAAAGCCAAGTGGGGTAGGACTGAGGGTAGGTGGTGGGGGTGGGTGAGGGGGAGGGAGGAGAACGGTGGGGAGGCAACTGTGCTCGAATAACAATCAAAATAAAATAGAAACGGCTTTTCTTGAAAATAAATTTCCAACATGAAAGAAGGAGAAGCAGCTAATACCTTCAGTTAAATGTCCCCGTTTCTCAAGAATGAAGACCCTTTAGATAAAATACAGCTGTGGGGGCTTCTGACAGAGAGGTACTGGGTAGCACGCATTCCTGGGTTGGCCTGGTACAGCCGACTCGGATAGGGTGCACTCTTGATCATCTGGAAAGTATACAACATTTTCCCCAAAAGTCTTAGAAAGGCAGCAGTAAATTAATTTAGGGATAAATGTGACATTCCTAAAAAAATCAAGAATGTATCCTCTTAGTTCAGGAAGAAATTAAGATGGGACTAAAAGAAAGAAGTCTATATTTTTCCTAGTATACGAGACTCCACAGTTTTTAATGGAAATTCACAAGCCAGGAAATTAAATTATTTTAATAGTTTCTCTCATAAGCAGAATAACATTAGCAGATATAATTTTAGCGCACTGGCTGGTACTGTCACTAATATGCTGTCAGATACCTGTTTTGAATGAATGGACAGATTGCTAAAATGTTGGTTTTTGGTTATCTATAAATTTAGCTATTGATTTAAATATCTATTAATTGAACTTTGAAAATGAATGTGAAGTTCAGTAATAAAGAGTACTTTCTAAAAACTGAGAAGGAATCTTCTCTGCTGAAAAAAATGCAGAATGATAATTAACCCTTTGTTGCACCCTGTTAGATGGCTATGGTAACTTCCAAAGGGAGATGTCCACGCATCTTTGCCGCATAGCATGTACCACACAAGCTGTTCAATGCCTGTCGAGTTAAATGCGTACTAGTATAGCCACACACTTTTGAACTGTTCCAGAGCTTTGGAAGATTTACTCATATGTAGGGATTCTGATGATCCCAAATTCTTTAATGGCTCTTGGACTCTATGCAGATTGAGAAGCCCACATCAGTAGATACTAATTTTTTCTTCACTGGCAGCTGTCGAGGATGCATGTGTATTTATTTCCAATACCTCAAAGTATACTTTGCTTCTATTCCTTCTTTATCATTACCTCCTGGAAATAGAATGGAGACAAACTTAGCCCCGAAATTCTCCATTTTTCATCTGAAATGTATAATATCAGCATAAATTCCAGCCTAGCTGTAAAGAAAGTTGTGTTTCAACTGACCAAAGTAGATGTCCCCAGTGTAAAATTTAGAGAACTGTTTTAGAGAACTGTTTTGTAATTATTCATATATAGGTTTGTCTTCTTTCTGACTATACTTTGAGGGTTCTGAAGGTATAGTTCATATTTTATCTGGTGCCTAGTCACCATATTTAGCAGAATTCTAATCAAACAGTTTGAGGAATGAAGGCCAGATGATCCCCAGTTGTTCGATCCCTTCCTGGAACAGGCTCATCGGTCACTTTAGCAAACTCTCTTAGAAAACCAGAGCCGCTGACCTGATTCCACATGTTCTGTTAAAATTCAGGAGAAAAATAAAAATTTCTGGAAAGTTTTTAAAATCCTGACCCACATCCTATCTTGTTTCCCTGATATTTCAAGCAGTAAAATAAAATATTTAGTATCAGTAAATAACTCTTTAGCTAAATAAATTTTTCAGGGATCCTGTGAACCCACATTCTGTATCACACTACATGTTGTGCAGGTGGATGTTTCACTTTAAGTTGTGCTTAATACAAAAATCTTATCAAAGTGTCCATCTTCATTAATATTTTTATTAAAAAATAAGCTTTATTGAGATATAATGCACATACCATAACATTCATTCTATAAAATAAACAATTTAATAGTTTCAGTACATTTGCAGAGATATGTGACCATCAGCATTATTTAATTTTAGAAAACTTTTATCACCCTGAAAAGAAGTCTTGTACATATTAATAGTCACTTCCCCTAGCACAGGAAACCACTAATTTACTTAATGGTCTCCATGAATTGACCACTCTGGCCATTTCATGTAAGTCAAACCATAAAATATGTGGCCTTTTGTGTCATGTTTCTTTCATTTAACATAATATTTTCAAGGCTTATCTATGCGGTAGCATGTATCAGTACTTCATTCTCTTCTAAGGTCAAATGATACTCCGTTCATCAGTGGATGGATATTTCAGTCAATTTCATTTTTTGCCTATGGTGAATAATGTTGCTATGCACACTCATGCAGAAGTTTTTGTGTGACATGTTTTCAATTCTCTTGGGTATATATTTACAAGGGAAATGAATGAGTCAAATGGCAATTCTATGTTTAACATTTTGGGGGATTGACAAACTGTTTTCCAAAGTAGTTGTACCATTTACAAACTCAACCGCTATAAGAAGGTTTCATGTTGTCCACATACTTGCCAACATGTTATTTTATTTTCTTATGTTCGTTTTCGTGTTTTTAAATTTTATCTATGTTAATGGAAACGAGGTGGTATCTCGTGGTGAATCTGACTTGCATTCTGCGAACGACTATTGATGTTGAACATCGTCTCCTGTGCTTATTGGCTGCTCGTAAATATTTTTTGAAAAATATCTATATAAACCTTTGCCTATTTTAATTAGGTTATTTGTCTTTTAATTGTTGAGTTGAAATTTTTTTGTATTTAAGATAAAAATTTCTTTATATATATATATATATATATATATATATATATATATATATATATAAGGGAATCATGTGTGTGTGTGTGATTTGCAGATATTTGAAAATATTTTGTCTGATTCTGTGGTTGCTGTTCTACTTTTTGGATGATGTCATTTGCAACAGAAACTATTGCTTAATTTCAGCTCATAAATGTTTACTTGTACTTTCTTCTAAGAATTGGATAGTTTCACTCTTATATTAGGGTCTATAATACATTTTTATTTAATTTTTTAGTATGGTGTGAAATACTGGTTCAAATTTATTTATATACTTGTGAATACCCTGTTATTTCAGGACAACTTATTGAAAATATTATTGTTTATCCTGCTTTGTATTTTTTTTAGAAAAAGCTTTTATTACCAAACACTACCAGGTTTAATTTTGAACCCATCTAACAGCAAACTCAGCATCTCTAACAGGATCAAGGATGGAAGCGAAGACCTAATACAGATTGTCTCTTAAACAAAGGATTAAAAATACATATGTACATCTGCATTAGTATTTTTAAAAGAATGAAATTCTCCAGTGTTGCAGAAAAAGATATTCCAAAGTGATTTCAGTCTATTAAAAAACAGCATTTGGCACTATGCGGCCTTAAAGACCCAATTTGGGATACACCTGGAAGAAAAGCATTTCCTCTCTAAAAAGAGAGAGAGAGAGACAAGAAAAATCTCCCCTGTTCAACTTCCACTGTTTATTCCTAGAAACACCCAAAGATCAGTATAAAGAAGACTCAGCCCACTTGCCTGTGAGTCTGCCAGTCTGAAGACTCACACCAAGGATTTTCACCTTCACTACAGTCAAGAAATTGATCTCTAATTTCTGGGAACTGGCAAAAAAAAATCCTATTTCCTTCAAGGAGGGACCTCGGGGCTCTGTAAGAAGTCAAAGGGAACTGGCCCAGACTGGAACATCAGGATATTCAAAGGGGACCTTTCTAAATAAAAGACTATTTTTTCCTCCATTGAATTGTTCAGCATTGTTGAGAAATTCTATTGACCACAACTTAATTTCTGAACTCTTAATTATATTCTCTTGATTTATAAGTCCAAACTTCTGTTAAAAACCATACTGTATTGATAACTGCAGCTTTATAGCAGCTTATGAAGTAAGGAACTGGATGTAAGACCCAATTTTGTTCTTTTTCAAGGTTGTTTTAACTATCCAGGGTCCCTCGTACTTCCATATGAGTGATGCGAAGAACTAACCAACATATGTATTTGAGCCAACTGGGATTTTGAGAGGGATTGCATTAAATCTGTAGATCAATTTTGAGTGTGTTGCTACCTTAACAATAAGTTTTCTGATTTACTAACAAAAATTTCTTTTTGTTTTAATATTATAGTTCTCAGTATACAAGTCTTGAACTTTATTAAACTGTATTCATAAATATGCTGTTCATTTTGATACTACTGTAAATGAAATTGTTTATTTCATTAGCAGATTGTTCATTATAAGAATGAGAGTGTATAGAAATATATTGATCTTTCTATAGTGATCTTATATCCTACAACCTTGCTGAAATAATTTGCTATTATAAAAATGGTGTAGTAGATAGCTTATGGTTCCCTATATACAAAATCATGTTATCTTCAAATAGAGATAGTTTTATTCTTTCTTTTCAATCTGGATTTTATTCCTTTTTCTTACTGTTTGCAATGTTTAGACCCTCCAGCACAATACTGTTGAATGTTTTTCAAATACTTTCCCACATCTATTGAGAAGATCATGCAGTGTTGTCTCATATAATAGTAACATGACCTATACTGACTGAATTATGGGTGTTAATTAACCTTGAATCCCTACAACAAATAACACTCGTTCATGGTGTAGAATTCTTAGTTTATCATATTTTCAGATAATGTGTATAGTATTTGTTTAAGTATTTTCCTCTCTCTATTTATAAGGGATATTGGTTCCTAGTTTTGTTTTGTTTTTTTTCTTGTGAGGTCTTTGATTTGGTGTCACAATAACACTGGATTATGGAATTAATGGGACAGTCTTTCCTTTACTTCCATTTTTGCAAAGAGTTTGTGTAGTGTTGATGTTAAATATTCATTAAATATTATCAAATGTCATCATTAAAACCATCTGGACTTGAGTATTTTTTATGGGAACTTTTTGGATTGTTAATTTATTTTCTTGCTATCTATTAGATTGCTGTTATCTTAGTGAATCAGTAATTTGTATCTTACTAGTAATTTTTCCATTTAATCTGGGTCATCTGAGTACAAATATTTATAGTACTCTCTTATAATTCCTTTTCATTGTTCCTGTAAGTTTGGGAGTGACTCCCTTCTTCCATTCCTGATCTTAATAATGTGATTACTCTCCCTTGTCTAGGTGAATCCTAAGGCTTTAACTTTTGTTTCATTGAATTTTTCTATTGTTTTTCTTTTTTATTGAATTTATTGGGATGACATTAGTTAATAAAATTATATAGGTTTCATGCGTACAATTCTATAACACTTCATCTGTATATCGTTTTGTGTGTTCACCATCCCAAATCATGTTTTCTTTCAACTCCATTTATTTCCCCTGTACCCTCTTCTAACTCTCCCCACTCCCATTTTTTGCTGGTAATCAACACGCTGTTGTCTGTTTTTCTTTTTCTTCTTGCTTAATCCCTTCACAATTTTTCACTGAACCCCACAACACCCCTCTCCTCAGATAGTTGTCAGTCTATTCATTATTAGTAAAAGAACAACCATTTTACTTTTTTGATTCATTGATTTTTCTCTATCGTTTTACTTTTTATCATTTTTTTCTTCTAATATTTATTATTACTTTCCTTCTCTTTTCTTTTTTTAATTTCATAAGATGCAGGGAAAAGTTATTAAGGTGAGAACTTGCTTTGTGGTTTAGTGTTGTTGGTTTTATCTAATTTATTTTATTTGTTTTGTCTTTTTTTTCTATAAACAATTTTTTTATTATTGTTCAAGTACAGTTGTCTCCATTTTCCCCCTACCACTCCCTCATGGCCCACCCATCCCCACCTCCCACCCTTCCTTGATCCTATCCCCCTTTGGCTTTGTCCGTGGGTCCCTTATACATGTTCCTTGACAACCTTACCCTTTTCCCCTGTTATTCCCTCCCCACTCCCTTCTGGTTACTGTCAGTTTGTTCTTTATTTCAATGTCTCTTATTCTATTTTGCTTGCTTGATTATTTTGTTGATTAGGTTCCACTTTCAGGTGAGATCATATGGCATTTGTCTTTCACTGCCTGAATTATTTCACTTAATATAATGCTCTCCAGTTCCATCCATGCTGTCACAAAGGGTAGAAGCTCCTTCTTTGTTTTTTCTGTGTAGTATTCTATTGTGTAAATGTATCATGATTTTCAATCCACTCATTTACTGATGGGCACTTAGATTGCTTCCAAAAATTGACTATTTAAATTGTGCTACTATGAACACTGGGGTGATAAGTTCTTTTGAATTGGTGTTTCAGGATTCTTAGGGTATAATCCAAGCAATTGAATTGCTGGATAAAAAAGCAGTCCCATTTTTAGTTTTCTGAGGAAATTCCATACTGTTATCCATAATGGCTGCAACTTCTTTTTTACTAATGCTTTTATAGCTATAAACTTTTATCTGAAGACTGGATTTAGTTGCACCTAATAAATTTGGTATGTTGTGTTTAATTTTCATTCATCTTAAAATACCTCCTAATTTCCCTTATGATTTCTCATTTAATAACTGGCTAATGGGGAGTGTAGTGTTTAATTTCTACATATTAGTACATTTTTAAAAATTGCCTTTTCAGCACTAGCTGGTGTGGCTCAGTGGATTTAGTGCCGGCTTGCAAACCAAAAGGCCACCAGTTCACTTCCCAGTCAGGGCACATTCCTAGGTTGCAGGCCAGGTCCCCAGTTGGGGGACCTGGCCTGCAGTTATCTCTCACTTATCAATGTTTCTTTTCTTCTGCTTCTCTCTCCCTTCCCCCTCTCTAAAAATAAACAAAATATGTTGAAAAAAATTTTCTTTTCATTGTTGATTTCTAATTTCTTTGCTCTTATTGTAATTGCTTCTAGTTTCATAGCATTGTGGTCAGAGAAAATGCTTAATATGATTTAAAACTTCTTAAATTTATTGAGACTTGTTTTGTATCCTAATGTGGTCTATCCTAGAAAATGTTCCATGTGCACTTAAAGAGTGTGTATATTCTGTTATTTTGAGGTGAACTGCTCTGAAGATATCAATTAAATCCATTTAATCTAGTATGTCTTTTAAGGCCACTGTCTCCTTGTTGATTTTCTGTCTGGAAGATCTGTCCTTTGAAGCCATGAGGTTTTAAAATCCCCTACTATGTATTTCTGTTGAACTCTCCCTCAATGCCCATCAAGTTTTGCTTTATATATTTAGGTGTTCCTGTTTTGGGTACATAAATGTTTACTAGGCTTATATCTTCTTGTTGGATTACTATTTTTATCATTATGTAGTGTCCTTCTGTGTCATTAACTATAGTCTTGGTTTTAAAGTCTATTTTGTTGTGTAAGTATAGCTACCCCAGCTTTTTTTCCCTTTCCATTTGCATGAAATTTCTTTCCAACTCCTTTACTTTTAGTCTGTGTGTATCTTTCAGTCAGAGGTGGGTCTCTTGGAGAAAGCATATTATGGGTCTTGTTTTCCTATCCATTCAGCTACCCTCTGTCTTTTGGTTGTTACATTTAAGCCATTTACATTTAAGGTGCTTATTGATAGATACAGATGTATCGTTATTTTATTTTTAAACTATTTTCCTCTGTTTTTCTTTTTCATCTTCTTAAAGCAAACCCTTTTAACATTTGTCACAGTACTGGTTTGGTATTAACAAACTCCTTCAGCTTTTTCTAGTATGAGAAATTCCTTATTTCTCTTTTGATTTTAAGTGATAGCATTGCTGGGTAATGCAGCCTGGTTGTAGATCCTTACTTTTCATCACCTTGAATATATCATGCTACTCCCTTCTGGCCTGAAATGTTTCTGTTGAGAAATCAGATAATATTCTAATTGGAACTCCCTCATAGGTAACTACCTCCTTTTCTCTTACAGCTTTAAGGATCCTCTCCTTGTCCTTAAGCTTTGCCATTTTAATTATGATGTGTCTTAGTGTAGGCCTCTTTGGATCTATCTTGTTTTGGACTCTCTGCTCTTCCTGGACTTGTCTGTCCTTTCTGTTCATCAGACTAGGGAAGTTTTCAGTCATTATTTCTCAAAATGCATTCTCAGATCCCTTGTTTACTCTACTCTCCTTTAGGTATTCCCAAGATGCAGATGTCGTTATGCTTCATGTTGTCCCAGAGATTTCTTAAGCTCTCCTCACTTTTTAAAATATTTTTTTCTTTTTGCTGCTCTGCTTGGGTGTTTTGCTTTTTTTTCTACCTGTGTTCCAAATTGCTGATTTGGCCGTCTGCTTCATCTAACCTGCTATTTGTTCTTTCCAGTATAGTATGTATTTCAGATATTGCATTATTTATTTCTGACTGGTCCTTTTTTATTATTTCTATGCCTTTTTTTCATGCTGTTGAGTATCCTTGTAATCATTACTCTAAACTCTATATCTGATAAATTACTTGCTTCCCTTTCATTTAGTTCTTCTGGAGGATTCTCTTGCCCTTTCATTTGGGGTTTATTTCTTTGTCTTCATATTTTGGATGCCTTTTTGTGTTTGTTTCTATGTATTATGTAGATCTGCAAAGACTTTGGTGTAGGCCTTTGTCAGACACTGCTTGTGATTGGCCCTGGGCAACCTGTTTGGAGCTATCAGCAACCCACAGCATGTGGCTCCCTCTGCTGAGTCTGTTTGTGTACAGAAAGAACCAGGCTGCACATCAAAGCAGGCTTGTACTAGCACCAGGCCCAGAAGAGGGTCAGCTAAAGTCTCTGAGCTCCCAGGGATCCACCCTAGTTATTAAACTTAAACACTGATATAACCTCAAGCTGTAATTAGCAGCCCAGCTTAAGCTCCACAGGGTGGGGAGAGTAATTCCTGTGAATATGGCTATTGCTTCCTCTTTAGCTGATGTCACCTGGAGGGGAATGCACTGCCTGAGAAAGATGGCTTCTGCAATATGGGAAATGACTCAGCACAAGAATCTTGGTGGCTATTTCTTCAGTTCTTTCCCAGAGCCACCAGCCCCAGACTCCTCATGTATCTCTAGTCCACTCTGCCCTCTTTCTGCTGGAGCCCAGGATAAATGCTATAAATGGAATTTTGTGCATTGTCCCTTTAAGACTCTCTGCATCTCCAGTCATCTCTCCCTGGTGGAAATAAACCCCATTGCTTTCCATAGCTGGATGTCATCTGGGATCCTTCCCAGCTCTGGTATTATAGGCTGGCTTGGGGTTAATGCCAACACTTCTCAGGAGGAATCTCCCAGCCACTGAACTATCCCTCCAGAACTTTAGCTGTCATCCATCGGAGCCCAGTCAGCCCTTTTGTACCTCCTTCCACTCCCTACCAGTTATGGTGTAGTGAAGTGGTTTCTTCCTTATGACATTTAAGTCGCTTCTCTTCAGCTAGCATTCAGTTGGTTATTCAGGATGATGTCTCTATAATTTAGTTGTAATTCCAGTTTGGACCCCGCAGTAGGTTTGCACAGCTTCTACTCACTCTTCTGCCATCTTGGGTCTGGTTTCTAGTTTCTTTCTGTTGTGGTTGAGAACCACAAACCACAGTAAACTTTCTAACATTTTAATCCTTTAAAACTATAAGATCTAACAAAAGAACTATAAGAAAGCTCCACATGCATTTGGATGGAATGTTACATTCTGATATTGTTTAGTGGAGTATTCTATATTTATTAATTCTGTTAGTTCACAGAGTTGTTCAAGTTTTTAATTATTAGTCTACTACTTAGTTGTTTTATCCATCATTATAACAATGATGTGAAGTCTACAATTATTATTTAGAATTTTCATGTTTTGTATTGACTTTGTCATTTTTTAATTTTATATATTTTGTCATTCCTCAATTAGGGTCATATATATTAATAATTATTATGACCTCTCTATGGATTCATTATTTGATTATTATAAACTGTTCTTCTCTGTCCTAGTAAAATTTTCTACCTTAAAATCTATACTTATAGTAGATTTGCCTTACCATCTTTCCTTTGGTTGCTGTTTGCCTAGTATTGTTGACCCCTGAGAAACATGAGGGTAGCCCTTGGCTGCATGGTTCAGTTGATTTAAGTAAGTGTCATCCAGTACACTAAAATGTCATGGGTTCAGTTTCTAATCAGGTTTGATCCCTGGTCTGGTAGTGTACAGGAGGCAACCAGTCAATGTTTCTCTCTCACATTGATGTTTCTTTCTCTCTCCCCCTTTCTCTCCCCGCCCTACCCCCACTCTCTCTCTCAAAATCAATGAATATATCTTTGGGTGAGGATTAAAAAATGTAAAAAAAAAATGAGGGTTAAGGGCATCAACCTCCACACGTAACTACAGTCTGTCCTTCACATTCATGCATTTACAACCATGGAGTTAATCCTTGAATGACCCGGGTTTGAACTGTGCAAGTCAATGGAACTGTAGTCAGTTTAACTGCACAGGTCACTTGTGCTGCTTGTTCAGTTGAAAGGAAAACCTG
>PVKM010035283.1:0-15360 GCA_004027735.1 Carollia perspicillata | reverse complement strand
TTTAAAAAATAGTAGAAATGTTGAAAATAAGGTTGAGAAGAATTTCACAAAATTTGAAACAGGACAGCTTATAAAGGATCCCACATTTGATGCAGGGTATGTTCTGAAAAGAGAGAAGATGAAAATTGGGATCATCCCATCATCAAAGAAATAATTCAAAAAAAACTTTTTTAAAACTTATGGCCAAGAGTTTCCAAACCGGAAGATTTTACAGGTATCCAGAGTCGGTGAAGTGCGCGCGCGCACACACACACACACACACACACACACACACACACACACAGAGGCCCATCATCCTAAAAGTGAAGAACACAAAAACAAAGAAAAGATGCTTAAAGCTTACAAAAGGAAAATAAAATGGAAAGTACAAAGTATCAGATTTTGTACCACCAGAAAAATAAGCTAAAAGACCATGAAGAAATGTCTTTAGATTTAGAGAAAAAAATTATTTCAAACTTAGTTATTGTCTATCCAGCAAGCCGTAAGTTAATACCTAGTTTGTTATAATACTATTTTCAGACACAATAGAACTCCGCAAGCTAGGTCTTGTGTATTATTTCCCCCAAAGCTTCTAGGCATCGTGCCCCATACAAAAGCTGTAGTAAAACAAGAAAATGGAAAACCGTGACATCCAGGAAACGAACAGGCTTTCATGTAGGACAGAAATGAGAGGCAATCTTAGTACAACAGAGAGGAAGACAGAATATGCTAGCTGTGCAGTGGCGCCCAGAGATAGCAAACACCTGGATCGGGGAAGGTGAGGGATAACTTCAAGGAGAGCCTGTGAGGGGCGTGGACAAAGACATAACAGAAATTGATAGATTTCCAGATGGCTTTGAATGTTTTACAAAACACCTTCCTGCTTTCTCAGAGATTTTGTACATGCATTTCCGTTGGGTTTCTCTTTTAATTTAATTTTGTTTAGGTTGTGTTTCTCTAAGACTACAAGTGTTAGTAAATATGAAAATGCTAGTGTTAGTAAATGTGAAAATGCAGAATAAAGGCATTGCATTTGTTGAAAACAAAAAATGTGGAACTCTCTGAATCTGAGTTGTGCAAGGAAACGTGAGAACAATGGCACCTCAAGGCAGGAGTTATCTATCAAGTCTCCGCATGCAGTAGGAAAGCAATTTAGTGAACTATTTCTGGCTCTCTCCTGGCTCAGACAATATGTCCAGTGAGGCTGCATTCCCTAGGATGTGATCACAAAGTGCTAGAATACTGAATGTCTCTTGTACTTGGAAAAGCTTTCATTAATGTACTGTAAGGAAAGGATGACTTCAAATCCCGATGACCCAATGGGAAGTGAGTAGGGAAAAGTGCAACAACTCTACAATTTCACTGCAGGGCGTACCCACTGTGTGTGTTTAGTACCCTGGAACAATCCATAGTCAGACGCTAATGATAATGAATCTTTATGGAAAATCGAAATTAAACATTTTGCCCTATCCTAAACCTCGTAAACTATTAGGAATCTAGATACTTTTGGAAATTTGGGATGAGGAAGTGGCGTAGTGTGAAAGAGTCAAATCACCAGTGGAACCTAAATCTCAGACCCTTGCCAAGTACTGAGTATACCCTGCTTGACACAGTGATGGTGTCTTCCATTATTTTTTAAAATATTTTATTTATTTATTTTTAGAGAGAGGGGGAGGGGAGGAGAAAGAATGGGAGAGAAACATCAATGTGTGGTTGCTTCTTATGTGTCCTCTGCTAGGACCTGGCCTGCAACCCAGGTATCTGCCCTGACTGGGAATCGAACTGGTGACCCTTTGCTTCACAGGCCCGTGCTCAATCCACTGAGCTACACCAGCCAAGGCGGTGTCTTCCATTATTGAACCCACTATTTATAAACCATTTATTATCTCCTATAAGCCACGAATGAACACATTCTTTAAGCCACAATATCCTCATCTGTAAACTGGCATTATCCAGAAAAATGTAGCATTTAGACATAATGTAGTCAACAAATGCCCACAGGTATGTACTTTAGGACTGACAAAAAATGGGAATTTACCCTTATTGTTGATGGCAATTAACTATCTGGACAGTGTTCTGTATATCTTACCGATTGATTATCTCCTCACTATTGATCTCCCCATGGAATCTCCCTCCTCCCACAACCCGTGGTTTACACTGCAGGGTTGGGGTTAAGCAGTCATATTTGCACACATCTGACCCTTTCTCTATGATTGACCTGCATGTGGATCCGTGCCCAGTCTGCTCAGAATCAACAACATTCCCTTAAAAACCTTCATTTTAGGAGTCGCAAATAACTAAGTCAGACAGAATTCTGTTCCACAGTCCATTAAGCAGAGCCAAATGCCTCCTTATTGTGTTTTAAAGTTCTATTTATTAAAATAAACATTTTTTTTGTCTATTGAGTGAATTTCTGTTGCATTAGACAAAGAAAATTTTCTTTGGTAAAGTATTTTGATAAATTGACCATTTATTAAATTATGGTTTCTATGAGACAGTCACATTTAACTCCCATTGTTGAAACAAAGCATATTTTTGTATATCTGACTTGCCAACTATGTTAACATAGTTGGCTTCCATATGGAAGCTATGGCTTCCATAACGAATGTTGTATCAATGTTTATACAGACATAAGCTTAGTTTTTGATGAAACACGATAAAGGAAAACAAATAAAGAACATGGAATTATACTACGAATCTCACATATCTCTAATAATATGATAATTTATAGTTCTAGTTCTGAATAAGATTAAAATAAAAATGTATCCTTTTTACTTCTGATTCTGATTTAAATGCAGTCCACTGAAAGAAGTTAATAAGAGATAAAAACACCTTCTGGCTATTAGTAGCTATAAATAACAAGTAATTATTCTCAATAGAAATTTAATTCTATATGTTCATTTTTATTTAGACATTAGTTGGTAAAGTTGAAAAAACAGTAATGTGGTCTTGAAATTGCTCATTAGATTATTGTCTATTAAGCCATTGCAATATCGATGATGTTGAATTCATCATACATTCTGAAGTTCTAAAGTGAACTTAGAGGGGAAAGCACAAAGATGTGAAGGTTTGTAATTCCAAATGGTTTCTGATAAATGCAATTACCACAATCTGGAAGGTGAGTTAAAAGATTATTCATTTTGAATCAAAAGAGTTTTCCTTTTGCTCTTGTATTGCAAAAAAGTTCTCTATAATTTTATTATTTCTTACTTTGACAAATGTAAGGGATCTGTAAAAATAGCAAAATTATTTGGGGGCAATGGGCATGAGTAAATTTTAATCAAGTACATGCACCATGAGTGGTGTTCCCATTACCATCACTATTGAAGACTATAGCTTGCCCTGTAGTCTGTGTCACCAATTTTTCCTGTTTCAATCAGTTTCACATGCAGTGAACTTCATCATCCCAAAGGATAGCTGAGATGATTCTCCTACCTTAAATAAAAAATGTTGCATTAAATGAACATTTTTTAACAAACATAAATGCCTCAAAAATATGGAGCTGCTAGGTTTCTAGTGTTGAAAAGGCATGTCCCTTTTCTTTAATGCTCTCAGTCTAATTAAGGGAGACATGAAAACAATTAATTTTGGTATAAGAGACATTCATATACACATGATTCTAGGAGCTTTATTCCTTCATGTGACTGTATTAAAAGTAGGGCCCTTAAGGAAATAAGTAAGGATAAAGCTCTGATCTTGGAGAAGGTGCCCTTATTTAAAAGAATAATAAGAAAGACGGCAAGAATGTGATCACCCGCAAATCAAGGGGAGAGGTTTCACTAGAATCTGACCATGCTAACCCCTTGATCTGGATTTTCAGCATCCAGAACTGTGGAAAAATAAATACTGCTGTTTAAGCCACCCAGTCTCTTGTATTTTGTTATGGAAGCCCAGGCTAACTCATGTACACAAAATGGGAAAAAATTAATGCTGTGTTGGTGAATCAGGAAAACATAAATCTTTACAGAGAAGGTAACTATGGTAGGTAAAATGATGCTCAAAGACATCTGTATCTCAGTCCTGGAAAATTGCAAGTATGTTATCTCTCATGGCAAAAAAAGACTGTATGGATGTCATTAAGTTAAAGATCTAGAGACGGGAAGATTTATCTGGATTATACCAATGGACAATGGACCAGCCACTTACTTTGAAGATGGAAGAAGAGGCCATGGGCCAAGCAATTCAGGTGGCCCTAAAAAACCAGAAAAACTAAAAGATCATACTGTTGCTTAGAATATCCAGATAAAATGCAGTCCTGCAGAAACCTTGATTTTAACCCCCAAAATCCCATTTCAGACTTCTGACCTCCAGAACTACATGATAATAAATTTGTATTGTTTTAAGACCGTAAGTTTGTGGTAATTTTTTACCTCAGTATTAGGAATCCAATACACATGACTTTGAGCTGGCTTTGGGACACAAGAAAAACAAATAACTGAGCTAGAGAAAGAAGTTTTCATTGCACAAACATCAGCGTGAAAAAGAAAGGCAGGTTCAGGTGACTGAAAGCGACTCAGATGGGACATAAGGGGTGAGTTGGAAACAGGGTGACGAATCCTGAAAATAATGGCAGAGTGTGGCGTGTGGAGCTCTGGTCGGGCTTGCAAGTTATTTGAGTTTTGTTGTCAGGAGTGAGGGGAAGATTTTAGATAGTGGTGCAGTGTTTGGAGATGGCATATGCAAGAAGACTAATGAAAAGGCTATGTGAGAGACAAGAGATGGGGATTTGGAAAAGAGATAATTGAAGGCCAGTATGAAGGACAGTTAGAAGATTAAGAAACGGTGTGACCTCAGCCTGATACCGCAGATCCATCCTCTAGTCTCTCTAAACAGGCCCAGCAATTTTCTATCTCTGCTGTGTGTTCAATATGTCCAACATCTCTTATCCATGCAAAAAGTTAATAATTAAAATGTAGTTACATGATGAAATTAAAAGAACAATATAAAATTTGGCGGTGTTATCTGATGGAATCAATCCTCGTATCTGAATATTGAAATCTTTACTGCACCTAGGAACCAATTAATTAGAATGCAAGAATATGGGTGACTCGTTTTTCAGCCATTGCTACCCTATCCAGATCATTTGGGCCTTATTACCCCAAAAGTGCCTCTCTGTATTTCTATTATCACTGTACATAATCATCACTATATATTTGCATAAATAGACTTTAAATGTCTATTTATGGGTAGACTGTAATTTGTTTAAGTCAGAGAGTAAATTATTTTTCTTTCCATAACTGGCATTTACTAATAAATAATAAATGTTGAATAAATGTTTATTGAAAATATGATAAAATGAAAAATGAATGATAACTGTTGCAGTGGTCATTTCCATATCCATCATGTTCCTAGAGAAATCATTTGAACTGTGAAAGGAAAAAAAAGTCAATATCAAATATTGTATAAGATTCAATATTCAGAACTGAGGAGGCCAAGTAGCCAAGGAGGATTTCGCATGAAGAAGAAACAGCAGGCATGATGAGATACAGTAGCACGTGCAATCCATCCTGACCAATAATCAGCAACTAAAGATTCTTTAGCAATAACCGGTCCTCCCCAGCATCCAGCCATGCGACATTGTTGGGTATTGTTCACAGCAGTTGGCTTGAAAGGAAAACAGAGATGTCAGAATGAAACGATGATTGTTTGAATTTCTTTTTTTAAACTTTTTAATTGATGTTCTAATACAGTTGACTCCATTTCCCCACCATCACTTTCCCTCGGCCTACCCACGCCCACCTCCCACCCTGGATCCCACTCCCACCTTGGCTCTGTCGATGGGTCCTTCATATGTGTTCATGTATGTCCCTTTCCCACATTATTTGAAATTTCTTATAATTATTATAACTTTCATGACTCATAAATCATTCATGTGTTAATTACTTAACTATTTTACGTTTTTATATACTTGACAAAGTAACCCACTTTGTTTCCTAATTAATGTAAGGAATTTTGCTGTTTCCAGAATCTACTCTATCAGTACTAATAGCAGGTTTATGACAACTAATTTCATTAGTATTAGTGGAATTTTTGCAGATAAAATGTATCAGATATCGCGGATGCACAAGAATTTGGTAGAATATAAAGATCTCATGTGCCAAGGACAGTAGCAGAAGTGGATGATATCAAGAAACACAATTTATTGAAGCATGATCATTAAATTATCCCCATCAGTGTTAAGAAATATTTGTCACTATATCAGAGAGAAAGTGGAGAATTTGTAGAGAATTAAAATACAGTCAAGACCCTCTTTCTATTTTGAGGAAAATAGTGTAGTGAAACCTGCAAATAGAAAAATCATTGAATATATCTGTTGGTATATAATATTTCTGACAGCTGTCTAATTTCTTTTGAAATTATATATTTTCATGTTCTTTTAATTTATATTTTCAGTGAGGAAGAAAGCCTCAGTTAAGTGCTTACTCTCCTAAAGAACTGAATTTTGAGCAGCTACCTTTGGTTGTGCTTAGAAAACTTAACTGAAAAAGAAGTTGTAGCAACTCTGATACTATTGCCACAGTAATAGTAATTTCCATCACCAAGCTGCATTCACCTTAGAATGAGCAGGACACAGGATTTATAAGGCAGTGCCTATTTTGATTTTAGAATTATCAGTGTATTTCACAAATACTTACACATGTTGATGTATTAGCTGAAAATAGTATTTCCTTGGCAACACACAGAAACTAATGTTGCTGTATGAGTGAAGATAGCCATTTCTTTTTCTCCCTTTTATAAAAATCTATTATCATTTTCCTCCAAATCAAAACATTTCATGTAATCTATGCTTGCTTCCATGCTGTCACAAAGGAACTGGAGAGCATTATGCTAAGTGAAATAAGCCAGGCAGTGAGGGACAAATACCCCTATGATCTCACCTTTAGCTGGAACATAATCATCAAAAGAAAAAAGCAAACAAAACATAACTGAGACATTGAAATGAAGAACAATCTGACAATAGCCAGAGGGGAGGGAGGAGGGGACAGTGGAGAGAAAGGTTTTCAGGAACTACTATAAAGGTCATGTGGACAAAACCAAGGGAGGGAGGTGGGTTTGGCTGGGGTGGGGGGGAGTGGTGGTAAACAACAATAAAGTAATTTATTAAAAAAATAAACATAAAAAATAAATAAAAGATAAAGCTGGCAAAAGACACAAATAGGCAATCAAAAAATTTCATGTAATCTTTATTAAATATTATATAAATGCAATCATAAATGAAAAATGTATCTTGAATGCAAATTAGTTAAATAAAAATGGTAAGAAGATATGGAAAGAGAAAACTCATTTATTTGCAATGATTCTACCAAGGTCATCAGAGTGCATAAAATATTACTTTGAATAATTTTAATCCACTCATTTATATTTTCAACATATTTGCCAACACATTTGTTAAATGTTTATTATGTATCCTAACATTGTAATAGACACAAGAGGTAGGATTGGGAGTAAATACAGAAATAGCTATTTAATTAAAATATACTGTGTTAAGTGCTAGGAAAAGTATTACAGCATCATAGATCCTTGTCAAGTGACAGAGAGTCGGGAAGTGTGGAAGGAGTGATGGATGCGTGCTTCTTTGGAAAGAAACACTTCAGACCTGAAGGAGGAGTGAGAGATGTTTGATTAGGTGAAGAATAGATGAAGGGCTGGTGCATGGGAGGGGCCGGTCAGAGAGAACAATGCTGACAATTACTGGAATAAGAATGGACGATGGCAATTTAAGAACTCAGAGGCCAGTACAGCTGGAATACAAAGGGATTCAGTAACACAAGGTGGGCATAGAAAGATAATGAAGGATCCTAATGCATATGTTAAAAAATTTGGCCTGCATCCTAAGAACTATCAAAAGATTGAATCATTTTATGATAGGGGAGTGCCAGGATCATAGCTGAGTTTGTAAAACACTATTCTAGCTTTAGTATGGAAAAGCGTTAAACTGGAGAATGGGTAACATACAAGTGAATTTTTTGTCTGTTGCAAGAGTTACAAAAAAGTATATAGCTTTTTAGTAATGACTTAGAAAAATAGTATACTTCTCAATGGTCAAATTCTAGTTAGTTTAGCACTTAAAATATATATGTACTGCAATTAAATTCACCTATTTGAGTTTTAGAAACATATATCAGATACTTTTATGTAATAGATTGTTGTAAAATGTATATAGGTAAAACATAAAATAAGTAAATAATAATTTTACATAATTAATGATTGTGGCAAATAGAGCAAAATATATTAAAAGAGTTATTTTATTTTTTTAATTTTTAGAGCAATTTATTTTGCAGCTTATGGATGCTAAAATACTTAGATGTGAATTGGTAGTTTAACTCAAAATGTGTTAACAATATTACCAACTATTCTGACAGGAGAGTTTAGTCGTAGATAGACAAAAGTTAGTGCTCTGACCTAGGAGTTGGAGCATTTTGTAGATTATTTAATTTATTGTTTTTAAAAGATTTTATTTATTTATTCTTTAGAGAGAAGGGAAGGGAGGGAGAGAAATATCAGTGTGTGGTTGCTTCTCACAGTGGCCCCTAGTGGGAACTTGGCCTGCAATCCAGGCATATGCCCTGACTGAGAATAGCACTGGTGACCCTTTGGTTCCCAGGCCAGCATTCAATCCACTGAGCTACACTAGCCAGGGCTGTAAATTATTTTGACAATGGTACATTAATATATCACTGTCAATCTCACCTAAAAGTTTTTGCTTTTTGAGCAGGAATCAAACTCATGTACAGCCATTCCCTTTAAATATTGCAATTGGTGAGTTCTATTTTCTTTCTGCTATTAACAATAAGCCTGAAATCATTTGCTGGTTTTTGATCCCAAGACAGCAGTACAGCTAAGAAGTTAATTGGGTAATTAAAATAAAACAAAGACTAAAATCCTCTTGATTATTTTCTCAATTTTGAAACATTATTTATTTATTTTTAATTATTTTAAAATACCAATAAACTTACACAAATCTTAACTCAAAGTGAATTAAATACCTGAATGTAAGACCAGAAACCATAAAATTCTTGGAAGAGGACATAGTTGGTAATCTCCTTGACATTGGTTTTTGTGCATCTGACTCCAATGGCAAGATAAACAAAAGCAAAAATAAGCAAATCGTATTACATCAAACTAAAAAGTTTCTGCACAGTAGAGAAAACCCTTATCAAACAAAAAGGCAATCTACTGAATGGGAAAAGATATTTATAAATCATTCATCTGGCAAGCAATTAATATTCAAATATACAAATAACTCACAACTCGACAAAAACAAAAACAAAAAAAAACCCAAACAACCCAATTTAAATATGGGCAGAGAACAGTTGACAAAAAAAGATGCACAGTTGACCAACAGGCACAGAGAAATATTTAACATAACTAATTATTAGGGTAATGGGAAATCAAAACCACAATAAGATATCACTGCATGCCCATTGGAATAGCTATTACCAGAAAGACAAGAAATAACATGTGTTGGTGAGAATGTGGAGAAAAAAGGACCCTCATACACTGTTGGTGAGACTGTAAATTGGTACAACCACTGTCAAAAATAGTATGGAAGTTCCTTAAATATTAAGAATTGAACTATATTATCCAGATATTTTACCTCTGGATAATTAAACAATACTATGAAAGCACTATTTTAAAAAGATATATGCACCCCTATGTTTATTATAGCATATTATCAATATTCAAGTTATAGAAACAATTTAAGTGTCCATTGATGAATGAATGGATAAAGAAAATTTTATATATATACAGGCACACACACATCCATCCATACATATCTACATAATGGAACACTACTCAACCTTAAAAAGAAGGAATTCATGTCACTTGTGACGACATGGAAGGACCTATAGGATCTTGTGCCAAGTGAAATAAGTCAGATGGGTAAAGTCAAATACTGTATGGTTTCACTCATATGTGTAATCTAAAAAAAGGAAAACAAACAAAAAACTAAAACAAATTCAGACACAAAGAACACACTAGTGTTACCAGATGGTATGGGAGCTGGAAGGGTGGAGAGTGAAGGGAGTCATGGACCTGCTGATGGATGCTAACTGGGCTTGTGGTGTTGATCACTTTATAATGTGCACGAATGTCAAATTGTAAGGCTAGACACTTGAAACTTACATAGTAAAATCCTTAGAAAAAGAGAAAGATGAAATTTTCACAAGTGCTGGGAACATTTAAAAATAAACCTATCTATCACTTTATGATAAGTGTTTTTATCCATTTTCATCTGCAAATAACTTCTGGGTAACATCAATGGAATATAGCAAAAAATTTATAATTCCCACATTCTTGGAAGCAAAAATATAAGCAAATGAAATCAATGACAACTACACATTACAAACTTCATCCAATACAACTAGGGAAGGTGTTTGTTTCTTATGTATTGATTCCTTGTTTTATACTTGAAAAATGTATAACACACCAAAAATACCAAATATGTAAGTAAAAGTAAGGGCTGATATGGGCTTTAACACTTAGATATCACACATGTTTAAACCAGAGATCCATTCTTGATGGTACATTGAGGCAAAACTGGCATTCAATCTCTCTACTTCATAAGTATCTTTACTAGCTTTTGTTTGTAATGCAGTGAAGTTTGTATAATTATTCAGAACTTGTCTCCTTTTGACAGATTCATCAATAAAAATGTACAAGACCCTAAAAATCATTTAAAATTAACATTTAGTGACACTTACAGGTAAGGCTTTAATTGGTAGAAGGATATTTTGCATGCAAAGTGCATACTACCTGTCACCTTTAATTTACTGCCATGACAAGTTCCATGCTGACATTTCTGTAAAGGTAAAGTCATTATTTATTCACCTCAGGCCAAGAACATGACATGCCTGTTAATTTCCAGATGGCTGTAGGTTTAATGTGAATATCTTTAGAACAGTTTTTGGCATTGACTCTAGTGGCCAAAATGCAAATGTTTACCTACAAATCATGTGAATACTCAAGACCTTCAGGAGTTAGTATATTGAGAATACTGATAGGTCAAATGTAGTTTGACCTGATTTTCAAAAGAAGAAAATTAGACAAGGTGTTATTGAAGTTCTCAAATTTTCTAAACCATCAATGGCAAATGGGTGGTGCATTTAAGCAGAAAACAAACTGAACAATTATAGTACTTGTTAATAAACACTAATTTTAAACTAAAGACATAACTATCTCCTATGATTTAAGGCTCAGTCTTCAAATGATAACATACATTTAGCAAAGTAGGAGATTTCTTGAGCTGGTATTTTGTGGAAGGCTTTGAAGTAGCTATAGCATGATCTTGATTAGACTTTTAGTTTTGTTCACTTAAAAAATTAGGTATGGAAGTAGAGAGGCAGAGAGGTGGCCGGGAGGCAGAGGGTGCCTCTGGCCACCCTCTGAAGTGTCTTCTGGCAGAAGACACTGCCAGAGAGCCCTGAATGTTCACAAACCCACCCATCCTGGGACCCACAACAAAGACAGAAGCTGAAAGGGCTCTAATCACACATGGGAAGTGGATGAAGTAACTGGTAAGGGGGTGAGGGCCAGGCAAGACCCCAGAAGTCAGCCAGCAGTGGCATTGTCCCATTTTTAAACCCTTCCCCACACATGGTTGCCCCACCCTGGAAAATACCCAAGGCTTTGCCCCGTATGACTCAACAAGACACTAAAATGGAATCAAAGCAGCTCTACCTAGAACACATACACAGGGAGGCTGCCAAAATCAGGAGACAAAGAAATATGGCCCAAGTGAAGGAACAGAACAGATCCCCAGAAAAAGAATTAAGCAATGTGGAGATAGTCAACCTATCAGCAGAGTTCAAAATACTGGTGGTAAGGATGCTCAAAGATCTCATTGAATATGCCAAACGCATAAAGGAAGAAATGAAGGCTCTGCTAAAGAAAATAAAGAAAAATACACAGGAAATCAACAGCGAAGGGAAGGAAGCCATAATTGAAATGAATGATTTGGAACATAAGGAAGAAATCAACATTCAACTGGAACAAAATGAAGAAACAAGAATTCAAAAATATGAGGAGAGTTTAAGAAGACTCTGGGACATCTCCAAAGGAGCCACCATCTGAATCATAGGGATGCCAGGAGGAGAAGAAGAGCAAGAAATAGAAAATTTATTTGAAAAAAATAATGAAAGAAAACTTCTCCAATTTGGCAAAGGAGACAGACATACAAGTCCAGGAAGCTCAGAGAGTCCCAAATAAGTTGCACCCAAAAAGGTCCATAACAAGAGACATCATAATTAAAATGTCAAAGATTAAAGATAGAGAAAGAATCTTAAAAGCAGCAAGAGAAAGACAGAGAGTTACCTACAAAGGATTTCCCATAAGACTGTCTGCTGATTTCTCAAAAGAAACTTTGCAGGCAGGAAGGAACTGGTAAGAAGTATTCAAAGTGATGAAAAGCAAAGACCTACAACCAAGATTACTCTATTCAGCAAAGCTATCATTTAGAAATTAAAGGACAGATAAAGTGCTTTCCACACAAGGTAAAGCTAAAGGAGTCTATTACCAGGAAGCCTTATTATATGAAATGGTTAAGGACCTTATTTAGGAAAAAGAAGATCAAAACTATGAACATTAAAAAGACAACAAACACAATGATCAACAACTGAATATAAAAAAATATTAAGCAGAAGACTAAAATCAGAATAGAATCATAGATATGGATATCATTTGGAGGGTTATCAGCTAGGAAAGGGGAGGGAAAGAATGCGGAAGAGGTACAAAGATTTAGAAGCATAATTGGGTAGATACAGAATAGACAGGGGAGCCTGGCTGGTGTAGCTTAGTGGACTGAGTGCAGGTTACAAACCAAAGGCTGCTGGTTCAATTCCCAGTCTGGGCACATGCCTGGGTTGCGGGCTGGTTCCCTAGTGGGGACTACTTGAGAGGCAACCACACATTGATGTTTCTCTCCTCTTTCTCCCTCCTTTCCCTTCTAAATAAATAAATAAATAAATAAATAAATAAATAAATAAATAAATAAAATCCTTAAAAAAGAGAGACACTGGAGTGCTGGTACTCACTCTTCACCTTAAAAAAATAAAGGAGCAGACTCTGGAATATATCATCTTAAAAAAAAGAGTAGACAGCAGGTGTTAAGAACAGTACATGCAATGGAGAAGTCAAAGAATTTACATGCATAACCCATGGACATGAACTAAGGGAGATTTCTGGAGGGAAGGTGAGAACCAAGTGCAAGGGAGAAAAGAAGGAAAAATTGGGACTACTGTAATAGCATAATGAATATACTTAAAAATAAAAATATACATGTTAGGTAAAGTTTTTTCTCTAAAATCATCAAAGCATTAAAAAATAAGTGAGACAAAGTAACTTTATATATAACACACACCTATATAATCCAAGTATTTAGTGTATTACATACATACATCACATAAATATTTGTATATAAGGCTTTATATAATACCCATGTTTTTATCATCAAACATATTTTCAAGCATTAACTCATATGTCTTATTACTTTAATATTGGGTTCCTATCTTTGACTTATTTTTTTTCAATTACAGTTGACATTCAATATTATTTGATATTTGTTTCAGGTGTACAGTATACTGATTAGATGTTTATATAATTTAAAAAGTGATCCCCTGATAAGTCCAGTATCCACCTGGCACCACACATAGTTGTTTCAATATTATTGACTATATGTCCTATGCTGTACTTTGCATTCCCATGATTATTTTGTAACTACCAGTTTGTACTTCTTAATCCCTTCACTTTTTTCCCCCAGCCCTCCAACCTCCCTCCTATCTGTCAACTATGAGTTTGTGTTCTGAATCTATGTGTTTCTGTTTTGTATGTTTATTTTTTATTCTTTGGACTCCACATTTAAGTGAAACCACATGGCATTTTTCTTTCGTTCTGGCTTATCTCACTCCTCATAATACTCTGACTTATGGTTTTTTCTAATAGTACCAAAGACATTACTTCAGGTGAGTATTCATAGATATGATTCTGTTTAAATATTCTGTTGAATATTTAAAGTGTATAAATATAATGAAGAATGATGGCTTACATAAAATACTTATTACATATAAAGATAATGATGATATCCTGTCAACAGAACATGTATCTTTTCTATTGGAGGTGTTTTGCATCAGTGACTAGAAATTTTCTTTAGTGACTGGAAATTTTATGTGACAGGCTCTTTGATTCAGACCCACAGCAAACCTCTCTAGAATGGTGAGATTTTCATGTGGTTCCTGGTCACTAACTAAATGACTCTGGGATGGGGGAGAATTTTCAAAAGATGACATAACTACCATAGGTTTTGATTATGCAAAAATATTTATTAGAATATATTTTAATATCTTTTTTCAGGTATACTGAAAATGAATTTATGGTTAATATTGCATGTGATTTTCCTTTATAATTTGCTCTGCACCCCACTCTGGGTAAAACATAGTTACTAAATGATTTAATGAGAGCCTTTTCTAAAGTTTGGCATATCTTATATATCAATGTTAGTATTCGCCTGTATGAAAAGCTATTTAAACTAAAAGAATGACAAATGGGAGAAGAGAAGCAGCCAGAGTCTGGCACAGCCATAACCAATAAGATGGCATAAATGCAAGAAGGCAAGTCATGCAAGAAAACCTTGATTACTTCTTTGTCAGAAAATGGAATTAGATGAAATTCAATAAGTATAGATTATTTTTAGGATGACTTTTTCTCGTAGTGTCTCAAATATTTAATTTAATTCGAAGTGACTTTGAAATGAGTTCTGCTTTGATGTCTGAGCATTCTTAGAAGGATAACCAGACAACGGTTGTGCATTTGGGGCAAGTGGGCTTATTACTGATACTAGTGGTTACTGTGTGGAGGCATACGCTCAATGGTCAGCTAGAAATCACAGTATGTTGGAATCCAGAATTCAAAATCACATGTATTTAAAAGCCATGTAACTTAGTAAGAGTGTCGTCACTACTTATCATTTTAAAAGTGTGTTCATAGTCACTATTGCAATCTGATGTAATAGTTTACCTGTAACTGTTACCTGTAACTGTTACCTGTAATAGTTAATCTCCCCACTCACAAGATACTCTCCGCAGAAGCAGGGACCTTATGCGGCCTATTCGCTTCTGTAGATCCAACAACTTGGGCAGACACGGAGCACCTGGTAGACATTAATAAAGATTATTGTGGGAATGAATGAAGTACGTTTCTATTATTTATGCTTTCCTGTATTTTTTTAAAAAATTACATATTTAGTGAGCATTTCTTTTATAAAGGGAAGCCACAACAAATCATGAAACTCTCCTATTTGTATTTGGTCTCATATCATTTGTGCTTATGGTCTAATCCTGGAAGCTAAAGGGCTCAGGAAGGAAGCCATCTAGTGCCTGGAGGCCA